>JAADXJ010001069.1:0-11287 GCA_023337735.1 Pythium biforme
ACGATGACGCACTCTATCGCACAGTTCCGCCGCACTGTAGGGGGTCGACAGTTCACGCTGTGCCATTGTGCAATTTGCCACGCCCCGAGCACTCTGAGCCCTCCCCCTGGTCTCCACGACCATGCTTCCGTCGACCTCTGCGCGCCGCTCCCAAGAGCGCCCGGCGGAATCGGCACCGTCGTCGAACGCCAGCAGCTCGGCGTCGCCAGACACGTTTGAAAAGCTTGACGAGACCCAGCAGCAGGAGATGTTCGAGCACGTGCTCGAGAAGTGTCGCTTCCAGGCGCGAGTCGATCGACGACCTGGTGCGCCAGGCGCACGATGCCGAGAAGGCCGGCCAGCACGAGATGCGTCAACTCGAACTGGACGAGCGCCTAGAAAAACGCGGTGCTGATCTTTGCCAGGCGTTCCAGAACGAGTTGGAAGCGCAGCGCGCGACGCACGCGAAAGAGACGGTCGATCTACGCCAGGCGCACAGCACAGCCGTCGCTGATCTGCAGCAACAAGTCGCAGCGCTGACGCAAGCGATTTGGGATGAGCGCGCCCACAACCAGCGATTGATCCGCCAGACCCTCCATGCGATATTCCAAACCGGAAATTTGTAGGGCGATCTCGCAGTGTCCTAGTCCTGTGCGCCGTTTCAAATAGCCGTTGTGTCTGGCTCAAGTGTCTCGGTTGTCGCTCTGCGACTTGACGCGAACGTGGCTACGTGTACTTGATGCACGTGACAGCTCAGCCGTTCAGCTAAATGATACTCATCAGACTCAACGTCAAGAAGTGCGGGCATGCGTTTCACACGTCACAGATTTGGGTCTCGCCAGCGCGATCACACGGGGGAGCGTTTGATCCACGGCCGTGGTCTCAAAGCACCTGCGCACGACGTGCCAATGAGACCATTACAAGGCTGACAGCTTGACTGGTAGAACCTTATCATTGACGGAAAAACGCCGCTTTCTCCTGCACGAACGCGCGGCCGCTCTCAGTGCTCGCGAGCATCTCAGCGGCGCTCACATCGTCGTTGTCGAGGAGAAACGGGTTGGCGCCGGCGTGCAGCAACAGACCAAACATCTGCGCCATGTCCCCAAGCACATTGTGTCGGGTCAGACGCAACAGCGCGGCCATCGGCGTCTGGCCGTGCACATCGCGGAGGTTCGGGTCCGCGCCTTCTTCGAGACAGGCGAGCAGCAAATCGTCGCTGCGGCCGCGCAGCACATGGTGGAGCACAGTGCGTCGCTTCTCGTCCACAGCGTGGACCGACGCCCCCGAATCGAGCAGCAGGTCCACGACCTCGAGCTTCGAGGAGCCTCCACGACGGTAGTGGTGCGATTCGTTCGCAACGGCCATGAGCGGCGTGTGTCCACGCGAGTCGCGCGCATCGACATCAGCAAAGCCCTTGTTGATCAGCAGCCACACGGTCTGGCCACAGCAATAGGATGCCGCCTGGTGGAGCGGCGAACCAGTATCGCCGACGGCGACGTTGGCGTCGGCGCCGCGTCGCAGCAAGTCGCCGATGAGCGCTTCCGGTCGTACGCGCGCTGCGTCAGCAGATCCTTGCCTTCCATCCACGCGCCGTGCGCCAGCAGCAAGTCCAGCGTCTTGGAGTTGCCTTGGTACGCGATCGCTGTGAGTGGCGTCTCGTAGTCGACGAAAAGGTTGGGGTCCGCTCCGTACCCTAGCAGCGCGCCGACCCACCAGTGGTACCCGAGGGACACGGCCGTGTTGAGCATCTTTCCGAGTATCTCAAGTCGCTCGTTCTCGCCCATCACTTCCTGGAACACGGGTGAGTCGACCATGATCTCGACCATTTCGCGCGACGACGTATAGTCTTCACTAAAGATCAACCGCGCAGCGTGTCCTTCGCGATCGCGCGCAGCGTCTCACCAAAGCGCTCGAGCTGCTCGCGCGCGAAGAACCACTGGAAAAGCTCGACATGCGCGGCCACGATGGCCGACGCGAACAGGTACTCGTCGCGGTGCGTGCCGTAGTACCATGGACGCGGGAGACGGCCGCGGCCAGGCGGAGACGACTCACCGAGCCGCTCGGCACGGTGTTTGGCGTTCCACATCGCGACGTTCTCACGCACGTCGGGCAGCTCAAAGTAGCGCTGCACGGCCGCCAGGTCGCCGCGTCTCGCGGCCGCAATGAATGGCCGCTGTTGCGCGTCGTTGAAATGCCGCGCGTGCGCCATGCTTGCGAGAGCGCTTTTGGAAAGTGAGGTCACCATAACTCCTGGAGAGTGAGCCGACACACACTCCTTTCGAATCGCACACACGTCACAGATTTGATTCAGCCAATGAAACGTACAATGAGATTCATTTCAACCAATCATGAAGCGTGAGAGAGACACCAACAAAACAAAATGGGAGCTGATGTTTGGTCTATTGTCGTTGAAAAGTTGCTGCTTTGCATCGCGCAACTTTTCGCTCTCGACGTGGACGTTGAAGTGCCGTTGGTGGTGGCTTCTGTTGGTGAGAACCGGATTCGGATTCCGCATCTCCGGTGACTGACTTGATGCCCCCCCCGCATCCATCACAACCCTCCATGAAGACGTTGAGAGCTACGTTGGACCGAGAAGACTCGCAATATCAAGAACGTGAGACTGACCGGCGCCAGACGTCCCAACACGAGTTGGAAGCTCGATGACTAGCCCTCGCCGACGAGCAGCGATAAGTCGCGGCCTTGACGCAAGCGATTTGGGCTCCGCGCGCCACCATCCAGCAGCTGATCCGCGAAGCCCTCCTGTCGATGGTCCGCACCGGAAAGTTGTAGGTCTCGCTCGTGGAATGCTAGTGCTGTGTGCCAGTATCGTAAAATCCATCTTGCTGTGCTCGAACTCGGTCGTCGCCCTGTAGCTTTCCGCAGGCTTGGTGACTAGACTGCTCGTTATAATGGACAGATTGCAATAAGAAGAACAAGACTGGCTGCCACAATCATGCAACCGGAACGCACCAGTACCAAATGAATCGCGTCACGGAGCTGCCATGTCCCTGTCGGTCGCTTAATGGATCGCCAGACGCAACTCCATGCACGCCACGACACACATACAGTCAAGGTAGGGTCGTGACACTTGAACAAGGCTGGTTGAAGAATACTACCAATTGTTCGTGCATGCACGAACGCCCGGAGGCTGTCGCGCCAAGCAACTGCGCGACGCTCGTGCCCTTGAAATCACTCACAAACCGATCGCCGCTTGCTTGCAGCAGCAAATCGAGTGTCTCCGCGACGTCACTGGAGCCGTGGGTTCCGCCCACGACTATAACCCTTGTGTCGGCGCCGCGCTGCAACAGGAGCATCCTGATTAATACCCCGAGCCAATCGTTATCGCTTTGGACCTCTTTGAGCAATGGCGACTCGACCACGACGCTCTACACGTCGGCATCCGTGAGCGCCGTGAGCAATGCAACGAAGCGTCGTTGGCTTGTTTAAAGGCGGCGAGGATAGCGGCCTACTGCGCGCCGTTGGCCATTGTCAACGGAATGCGCTGGATAAATAATGTCGGGAGCTCCCATCAAAAACGGGGGGTTACCATCATTCCCGCCCATTTGAATTGACACTTTGAACTCAATTTTGTTGAAATTGAAATTAAAATTGACCTCAGCGCCGGAAGAACTGCCGGCGACGGCGCACGTACGCCCGCCCGTCGCGCTTGCGCTCGAGCACGTCGACGGCCGTTTGGCCGCCGCGGCACGGCAGGAACGGGTCGGCCCCGCACTGCAGCAGCACGTCCAGCATGGCCTCGACGCTGTCGCTCAGGTGGCACTCGCCGAGCTCGCGCAGCGGTGTGCAGCCGCTCTGATTCGCAACGTTCGGGTCGCAGCCGCGCGCAAGCAGCGCACGCAGCAGCACAACGTCATCGGTGCGCGCGGCCCAGTGAAGCACGGTCGCACCGTCCTCGTCGGTCGCGTACAAGTCGGCGCCCTCGCTTAGCAGGAGCGTCGTGAGCACGAGACCGGCATCGTTGTGGGACTGTTGCTCGTCCGCGGCGACCACCAGCAGCGGTGTGCGTCCACGGCGGTCGCGCGCGTCAACGTCGACGACGCCATCGCGTAAGAGCAGCTCGACGAGCTTCGGGAAGCGGTACTCGGCCGCCAATAAGAGAGCGGCGTTATGGTCGATCGTCGTGCTGCGCGGGTCGGCGCCGCGCCGCAGCAGCTCACGCACGACCTCGGCATTGTCCTCCCACACGGCCTGCGTGACGATGTCGCACTGTGTGACCAGCGCGCCGTTTGCAACGAGCATCTCCACCGTGCGCGCGTCGCCGCGCTCGCTCGCCGCGAAAAGAGGCGTCACGTACGCGTACGACTGGATCGCGTCAGCGCCGTGCGCGAGCAGTGGCGCGAGCCAGTCGTTCGCACCGTTTGCCGCAGCGTAGCTGAGTGCGCCCGCGAGCGTGGCCTGGCGCTCACCGTCGCTCAGGAGTGATGCGAACACACGCGACGCCAGCACGAGTTCGAGCATCTCGCGGGCGCTCGCGGGGCAGCCGCGCATGGAGTTCTCTTCGATGATCGTGACCACGATGCGCGGCACCAGCACGCGCAGCGCGTCGGCCAAGCATGGCTGTGCGAACAGCCACGCCAGTAGCGCGACGTGGCCGCGGCGCGCGAGCGTCGCAAACACAAAGTCGCCGTGGAGCGCGCTCTCAAGCCAGAGCTCGTCGCGTTCCGCGGCGCCGTCCGTGCGCGCGCGCGCGTTCATCTCGTCGACGTCGCTGCGCACGTGCGGTTGCGCAAAGTACCGACGCACAGTGTCGAGGTCGCCGTCGCGCACGGCCGCGAAGAACGCGCGCGCCGTGACGGTCGGGGCAGCGGCTGGCATATTGGAAAGTGACGCGAGCGACAGGAGACATGCTGCCTTTTGTCGAATCGTAAAATTCGCGTGGTTTTCAAGTGTTCACACGTCGCAGATATGAATATCCAGCAATCAACCATGCGCTTTCCCACACAAACGGTAGTGTTTGATTGGATATAAAGCCAGACGCGAGATCGTTCATGGGTTGAAAATCGAGGAAAACGGCCGTGACACGACGTCGCTTGGGTACTGCATCACCTAGCAGCTCACACGTCGCATGCTCTCCTCGGTCAATCGAAAGCTGCGCTTGCGGATGTACGCGTGCCCCGGCATCGAGTGCTCCAGCCGATCGGCCGCCGAGGTGCCTTCACTGCATGGGAGGAACGGGTCGGCGTCGCACTGCCGCAGCATGTCGAGCATTTTCTCCACGTCGTCGTCCAGCACGCGCTCCGCGAGCTCTCGTAGTGGCGTACAACCGCGAGCATTGCGGACGTTCAGGTCGCAGTTGCGCACGCGCAGCCGCGCGATGTTGACGCTGCGTGGGGTCCTGTGGACCACCGTCGATCCTTCGTGGTCCGCGGCGTTGAGATCGGCGCTGGCATCCAGCAACAACGTGACCACAAAGACACTGCCTTCGTCACCCAGGAGGCTCTCGTCCGCTGCGACCCGCCTCAGCGCCGTCCACCCACGGTCATCGCGCGGTTCCGTGTCCACACCACCGACGGATCCCACGAGAAGACTGACAGTGTCGGCGGAGCGACCTTCGGCCGCCAGCAAGAGCGGGATGTTGTGGTCGAGCGCCACGCCGCAGCAGCTCGCGCACGACGGCCACATCACCATCCGCGGCCACAACCTGAGCGAGAAGCTCGGGCTCGACCACGCACGCTCCGTTCGTGACGAGACAGCGCACGGTCTCAGCATTCCCTTGGTGCGTCGCCGCCCACAGCAGTTCCATCTCGGCGCTGTACGCGAGCAGCGGCTCCAGCCAGTGGTTGCACCAATGTCGATTGCGGTGCGGAGCACCTGCGCCAGCAGGTCAGAGCGCTCCTGGCCGTCCATCGCTGCCGTAAACATCGCCGACGAGAGCAGGATGTCGAGCATCTCGCGCGTGGCCGCACTGCTGGGATGACGTCGCCCAGCTGACTGGCAAACGGGCGAAGCACGGGCACGAGCTGCGGCCGCGAGAAGAGCCACGGGACAAGCACGACATGGCCGCGTTGGACGATCCGCGCCAAGATGTGGGGCGGGTGGTTCAGCACCGATGACAATGCGTCGCTGCCAGTCTCCTCATCGGTGCTCCCCGCAGCGCCCTGATCGCGCCGTGTGAAACAACGCGCCAGGACGTCGATGTCGCCTGTTTCCAATGCTGCAACGAGGCCACGCATCGCGTGGCGGGCTGAAGAGTCTCTCGGTCCTTCCGGCTCAAAATACGGACCTGGATGGGGCGGCTCTCCGGCTGTACCTTACAAGATTGAAGTGTACCAATCAACGCGACGCATCCCCTTTCCACGGATTCTGATTGATGGTATCGGGAGGTCCCGAAGAACGGCGGTGGGACGGGCCACGCGCTTCTCTTCCGCCGTCGCGAGGCATCATGCCGGCACCCAAACGAGCATTTGTGTCCCGACGCGACCATGACCGAATCCAGAGCGCTCACAAAGCGCGCGCTCTTTGAAGCCGTCGAGACGGGCGACGTCGCGAAGCTCGAGCGGCTCTTCCCACAGGTACTGGGGTGCTGTGGGGCGCTCGGTCTGGAGCACCATATCGACCACGACATGCTCATCAGGCGCGCACACCATTATCCTCACATTGGTCTCGGCGTCGGGTGTGGCGAGTGGATGTACGACTACCCTGCGAGGTCACGGGACCACATACTGCATATCGCTGTCAAGCACGGCCAGTACGACATCGTCGCGTGGCTTGTGTCTTCACCCATCGCTACCACGCTGCGTCGCACCTTGCAGTATCTCTTCGAAGACGTGGCGTCGGCGGCCATCCAATGTGGCGATCTGTACGTGCTCGAGCTACTGCTGACGTCGACCGTGTGGGCGACGTTCCCGGACGACGCCCAGACGAACACGCTTTCCTCGCTTCTCAGCAAGGCGATCAAGCATTGGTGTGGCGCGGGCGAGGCCGTTGAACTGGTTGCGGCCCACGGCGCTGACGTCAGTCGAGATGTCCCGGGCATGCCCCTGTATCGGCCGCTTATCTACGCGGTCGATCACGAGCCGACCGGGGAGGCCGTCGTGGCGCTGTCTCGTCACGGGATGTGCATGGTGGGCGAATACGCACCATTGCATCGTGCCGTGAAGGCGCGCGCCCACGCGGTTATCGCCGCGCTCCTGAGTGTTGACGCGGACCCGCGCGCGCCGAACCCAGACGACAACACCACGCCACTGTTCCTCGCGGCCGAGCGTGGGCTCCACGAGACCGTCGCGACGCTCTTGGAGGTTTCGTGCGTGGACATGGATGCGCAAGATGAAATCGGCAAGACGCCCCTCACCGGCGCAGTCCAGCGTCGTGAGGACCGGCACAGTACCGACTGCCGCGTGGACCATCTCAAAACGGTGGAGACGCTTTTGGAACATGGCGCAAGCACCGAGATCTGTACCACCAGGTGTTACGACTGCGCGCCGCTCCACTGGGCGGTCCGATCGGCCGACGTGGACATGGTCCGCGCGCTGCTCACGCGCGGCGCCGACCCGAACTTGCCCTCGGCGTTTGCGAACGAAACGCCAACGCACTATGCCGCGGAGATGATCCGTTTGGGGGCGCAGGTGGAAGAAGCCAAGGCGATGCTGGAGCTGCTGGTGGAGCATGGCGCGGATCTCTTGCATGAGAAACCGGACGGCATGACGCCGTATCATCTGCTGTGTGAGAGCCAGGACGGCCAGGCATGGTTAAAGAGTCCAGCCATACAGCCACAGTAGTAGCTGGACAAGATTTCGACAATGCGTTTCCTTGTGTGCATTCACACGTCGTTCGCTACATCCGACTCGGTACCTGCGGCTCCCCTCGGTCCCGACACTGAAGCCATCAAATGACGTATTGAATATCGTGTCTCTCTTGTGAGCCCTCACGGCACAACCTTTCGTGACCCTGCAAGTGTGGACAGGATGGCAACACGTCAGTACGCTCAAGTACAGTGGCCATACGGACGACCATGTTTTTGTTGTCAGCACGTGTCTTCGCCACAGAACATGACCGGGCATGTGGTCCGACCACCACCATGACTGCCGGTCTACACACTCCACGAGCCACCAAACCGCTTTTGTCGACGACGCAACGGTCCACTAGGGCTGTGCGGGCGGGACATCGAGATGGCGCGTATGCTATGGGCGCGTGCTGACAATCCGAATCGGATTCACACGTCGCATGCGATATGATTATCCATCAATCAGGGTGCAGTATTCCAATTCATGATTTGTGATTGGTGGATAAACCAGCTGAGTGGATGACACTGATCACATCTAGGCGCGGTTCGGTGAAAACCGCCAGAAAAGCTCCACTTGGGTGTGGGACGGTCCACGCATTTCTTCAACGGCACGCCCGCCCTCGTGGAATTCCCCACCCCACACTGCAAGTTCCCACTACCATGGCCGAGTCCGCACAGCCCACGCCGTGCAACCTCTTGACGGCCGCCAGGACGGGCGATGTCGCAACCCTCGAGCACTTCTTCGCGCAACCAACGGCGCTCTCTGAGGCCCTCGATGTGGAGAGCCACATCACACCGAACGTGCTCACCAAACGCGCTCGCCACTACCCTGAGTTCAGTTTCGACATGGTGTACGACTCCTGGGCGTACAACAACGCCTCAACATGGCTTGAGAACATATTCCAAATCGCCGTCACCCACGGCCAGTACGACGGTGCCGCGTGGCTCACTTCGTCCCCCGTCACCGTCGTGCTGCACCGCACGGTCCAGTACTGTTTCGAAGACGCAGCGGTGACGGCTATCGCGTACGATGATTTGAACATGCTCGAGCTGCTGCTGACGTCCAGAGCGTGGGCAACGATCCCGGACGAAGCCCAGATGGATACGCTTTCCTCGCTTCTCGTCAGCGCGATCTTCCACTGGCGCGGAGCAGTGGCGGCGTTTCAACTCCTCATTGAACACGGCGCCGACGTCACGCGGTGTGTTCCGGGGGAACGTCCACACCGGCCGCTTTTGCACGCCGTCAATCACGAACCTATCTAGCTGCCGTCATGGCCTTGGCTCGTCACGGCGCGTTCACGGTGGGCGAAGCCACGGCTTTGCATCATATCATGGAGATCGGAGACCACGCGGTCGTGGTCGCGCTACTGAGTTCGGAGACGATGCGCGCTCTCGTCACCCCTTCCAATGCCAGACGCCGCTCCACCTGGCGGCCGAGCGAGGGTTCGACGAAATGGGCGCGACGCTCTCGGTGCTTTCGTGCGTGAACATTGATGCACAAGACAAGGTCGGGAGGACAGCGCTCACCGACGCCGTCCAGAGCAATGCTGACCGCAACAGTACCAAACGCCACGTCAGCCCCTTGCAACGGCGAAGATACTTCTCGAGCACGGCGCAAGCACCTCGTGATCGTTGCGTGCGCTGATATACTCGAACTTCACTGTATCCAACTCGGCGCGCGCGGTCGTCTCCTTGATTCTGAGGTTGTGCTTTGTTGGGTCCGTGTGACCTCAAGGGAACTGCTAGGACATGTAGGAAAGACTCCTCTTTTATTGCGCTCCATAGACTCCATTTGCACCATCAGCATCATCTGAGTGAGTGAAAAGTGCAGTCTATTGAACACGCCTATCGTACTCGTAGCTTCACCTGTCGTATACAGGAACTAAAGGTGGGCGGCTTTCACCATCATCTACCGGTAGGTACAGTGCCATTGGGTTGGGCATCTGACGCGTCGTGAGCGCCATGTATGGGTATGGTGTTGGGGCATCTAGGCAACACCGATTCCGCATCCAGCATGCGCACACGTCGCCACTTTCCTCTATCAACTCTTCACGGACCCAGTGGTGCTCCAGGCGGCGCTTGATGTCGAGCGCCGTATCGACGATGACGCGCTCGTCACACGCGCGCGGTCACGCTCACCGAACCTGCCAACGACCGTTGACAAGGACACACCCTCGACGTCGCCGCCGGAAAAGTCCGCGCGCGGAAGCAGTCGGGCAAGGCGGCCACGATGCTGGAGCTGCTAGTGGAGCACAGCGCCGATCTGCTTCGCGAGAATGCAATGGGCGTCATGCCAGAGGCGATACTATGCGCGGTAGAGGACGGATCGACGTGGCGGGCAAGTGAGGGTCACTTGCTGATTCGCATTTATTGACCTCTTCGCCCACCAATTATTGGATACGATGGGTACACATGCTCTCGAATGAATACCATGTGGTTGCATCACTGTCGGTCTCACGTATCACGTCCCCACAGCATCTATTATATATACAGCATGGCACTTCGGAAGCGCGAGCTCTTCGCGGCCGCTGAGGCAGGCGACGTCGCCGCACTCGAGTCTCTTTTCGCGCAGCCGCCGGTGCGGCTGACAGCGCTGGTTGTCGAGGCGTATATCTCACTCGACACACTCGTGACACGTTGCGGCCCCAGAACGGCCTTCAGCATGGGAAGTGTGTGGTGCCCGGCGTGGATGGACGGCCATCGGCTGGCCCGGCAGACTCATTGCTTTGTCGTCGTGGCCCAGCATCGCCAGTACGAACTACTTGACTAGCACATCTACGCGATGCTCCCACGCACGCTGCAGTTCGTTCCCATCGACATCGCCACGGCCGCGATGATCGAGGACGACGCGACGTACCCGGACCGAGCGCGGCGGGGGTTCTTGTCGGCGCTTCTCCAAGAAGCGATCGATCGCGCTACATGTAGCCCCGTTCTGTTGGCTTTACTGGTCGCCCACGGTGCTGTTGTGAATCTACAGACCACAGCGCCGCGCGGCCTGGCGTGAGCCCTCCACCGATCTGATCGATTTCTCATGGGACCAGAGCGCGTCCACCGTAGGCGACAGTGCCGCACTGCATGTGGCCGTGAATAGCGGCTACGCGCGTATAATTACGGCGCTGCTTGCGCTTGGCGCCGACCCACGCGTACCCCATTCTCGTCTGGACATGCCACGCCACCGCACCACAAAGAAAGGTTTCTATCCGGTAGTCACTTCTGGAGGAGGCGTGCGTGGACATGGACGCACACACGGCCTTCAGGGTGGCGGCGCGAAAAAGAAACAGGCTGCCAACCGACCACGACATCGAGCAGCACGACCTGGGCCGTCGACGATGACGATGAGAACGTCGACGACACGATCATTGACTACGCACGCGTCATCTTCGCACTGCGATACCACGGCGCGATCATCGAGTGTGAGGGCGAGGATACCTGCGGACCGCCGCTGGACTGGGGGTGACGAAGGCGATGCCCCATGTGCTGTGGACTGATCCCTGGGCGTGGGATTCGTGCTAGAATGGACGGAGCAGCGCGGCTCGTACAGCAATTGGTACCGGTAGATACTGC
>JAADXJ010001070.1:0-11279 GCA_023337735.1 Pythium biforme
AAGCCATTGTTGAAAGGCACCAACTCGGTCGGTAGCTCCGCGATCCCGGGCGGGAGCGACACCGTGACGAAGAATACCATCACACACGTCGCGATTAGTGTCAGCACGCATGCGATCTGTGCGAACGGAATGATTTGCTTGGGCTGTGCGACTTGGTCGCTTGCAAGGTTGAGCGACTCGACGCCAACGAAAAACCAGCAAGCAAGCGGCAACGCCTTCATGAAGCCGTGGAAGCCGTTGTTGAAGTGGAAGCTGGGGTCGATGGCGTTCTTGCTGAAGTCGACATGACCGAGCGAACCGAACGCGAACAAGAACACGATCGCGATCGAGATGGCGCCGATGACGAGATTGAAGATCCAGAAGGTGCGGTCGCCCTTGAGGTGGAAGTACAGCGCGCTGATGTAGAACAGCGCCCAGATCAACGGCTTGAGGGAGGCTGCGCGCGGTTCGACGTTCACAACCATGTCCGACAGCGACAGCACCGACGTCGACACGTACACGACGTACTCGAGTGCCTCGCAACAGCCGATCAGAAACGCCGGATAAAAGCCCAGTGTGCACCGTGACAAGCCATATGCGCCACCAGCAAACGGGAGCGCACCGGTAATCTCCGCCGTACAGCAGCACAGTGTGAGGTATGCTGTGGCGATGAGGAAGACGGCGATGAGGTAGCTGTAGAGCCCCGCAGCGAGCCCGGCGTTCCAGCAAAAGTATTGACCGCCGATGACGATGGTGATGCCGAGCATCCAGATGTCCAACTTGCCCGGGTTGTACTTGAGTCTCGCATTGGCTTCGGTCGGTCCGCCCGCAGTCGTCGGTTTCCGATACGAGAATTTCTTCCCATTGATCGCGACGCTGGGTGGCACAAATCCAGATTCCTGGGTCTTCCGTTGCGCCACGGCGCGAACAATTGGTTGCACTTTGTCTGCTGTCGGTGCTTGCCCAACCATCGTGATTTCTGCGAAGATCAACGTCGAATGGCGGGCGATGGCTTCAGACACCACTGTCAAAGCCCCTCAATGGCTATCGTTTCGCTAATTTTATCGACAAGAACCGAGGGAACGACGAAACCGAGTGGGACACCGGGTTCGATCTAATCCTTGCCATGTGTGCAACGACAGCAACCTCAGCTGAAGCTGACTGTACCAGCAACATCATCTCAGCGGCTGAGGATGTGAGGATGTTCCCTTCCCTCACCAGTTGGTCCAGTGAACAAGATGAGTGAACTACAGTGGGGCGAAGCGCCGAGATTTTTTGCATTGCTGGGACGTGGCGCTTCGGCCACTTGGTTTTGCTTGTATGAGACGCAGCCTTCAAGCCGTGGAAAGCAAGAGGTGCGCAGGAATATTCGCTCGCCGAGCGAGCTTCTTTTGAATCTTCTATCTCGACTATCCAGATACCAGGCCTTGCGACGGGTTAGGCCCAGAAGTCGGTGGACAGTCGGCTTCCGAGAAATTGGACGCTCCACCGGCGCCAAACTCGGAGGCGTTGACGTGTGAGCTGTGGTTGTTGGTGCGGTCGTGTTTCGACGTTGCCGTGCCGCGGGACGTTGCTTTCGACCGCGACTTGGACTTGCCGCTGAAGCGAGTGGCGTTAAACTTCATCACGTGGGCGACGAGCAGCACTTTGTTTTCCTGAGGGGAGAACGTTTGGTGCTTCTTGGCGTAGGCAAAGTAAAAGACCGTCAATAGCGCGACGATCCCCAGGAACGACAGAATCGCGACCTGGCCATCCTTCTGGTAGCCGGCGATGGCAACGAGTCCGAGGATCCACACGGCCAACGAGAAGAGCGCGCCGGCGATGCCGAACGGATTCACAAAGTGCGAGCTCTTGATGCTGCGGTAGTTCTTCTTGAGTGATATGTAACCGATGCACTGTCCCGAGTAGGCCACAAACGCCGAGGTGATGCAGATCGGGAACAGACTTGGCGAAATGGACGGTACCAAGTACACTACGACGCACAGCGCGTAGCTCAGCGCCGACCCCACGAGCAACGCCACGTACGGAATACCAGTCAAGTTTGTGGTTTGCGAGAGGATCGGAGGCAGGAGTCGGGACGTCGCCATGGCTTGAATGAGTTTTCCGTAGCACCAGACGAAGCCAAACGCTGTCGCGTACGTCGCGGGAAGTGAAAAGAGAGTGGCCGATACCGTCGAGATCTTGAACATCAGCTCGAACCCGGTGTTGAACGGCGCCAGCACCGTCGCCAGTTCGGCGAGCCCGCCGTCGCCTCCAGGAAGCGATGCAGTGATCCAGTACACCAGGAGACCGGTTGCTGCAAGCGTGAGCACACACATGACTTGGGCTTTAGGCACAATTGTCTTGGGGCGCATCACATCGTCGCAGGCCATGGGCAGCGCTTCCACGCCGACATAGAACCACGGGGCGATCGGCAGGAAGTGCATAAACCCTGAGAAGCCGTCCACGAAACCAACGCCCAGATCTGGGGCGACGTACTTGTCGAAATCGACGAACGGTATCGACCCCAAGACGTACACCAGCACAACAAACAAGCTGATGGCACCGATCACGAGATTGAAGCCCCAAAACACGCGGCCGCCCTTGAGCTGGATCGCCAACGCCGAGACGTAGAAGACCAGCCAGACCAGCGGTTCGTAGCCGGCCAGCGCCGGGATCGTGTCGACGATCAGGTCGGCGAAGAGGATCACCGTCGTCGACACGTAGGCGATGTACTCGAGCGCTTCGCAGCAGCCGATGATGAAGCCGGGGAAAAAGCCCAGCGTGCACCGCGAAAGCCCGTACGCGCCGCCGGCAAACGGAAGCGCACCGGCGATCTCGGCCGTGCAGAGACACAGCGTGACATACCCGCCCGTGATCAGCAAGAAGGCGAGAAAGTAGCTGTAGAAGCCCGCCGCGAGCCCGGCGTTCCACGAGTAGTACTGGCCGCCGATCACGATCGTGAGCCCGAGCATCCAAATGTCGAGCTTGCCGCGCTCCTGGATGTGGGCCTCCCGTGGGTGCAGCTGCTGCGGCTGAACACGATTACTCTTTTGTCGCACGGGCACCGCTGGCCGCTCCGAGTTGGTGGTAGAGGCCTCGGTGGTCGACGGCCTCGAGGAATGCGCCGGCGCGGTCGCCACGGGCACGATCGCGATGGGCACGATCGCCGACGCCTTTGGGGACGAGAAAAGCCGCCGCGCACGACTACCGCTAGGCATGTTGGTGGTCGAAAGACGCCGTGTGGAAATGCTGGTGGAATTTGTTCACGTTTTTGCCGCGCGTTCGTGGGTCGAATTTCGATATGGGCCACGTACACACCAACCGACTCACAAGCGCAAAGACTTGGACTGCGTGCACTTCGGACTTGAGCAGTATTTTCGGACACAGGGATCGGCACACTCGACTATTCTTGGCGCCTCGCTGAACTGCGACCAAGCACGCACACGTTACGAGTGAGCAACGCTACGCTGTGTGGGAGCGCCAACGCACGCCCCAAGGGACATGATCCTCGGGATCATGTGCGGGCGGATGCAGAGATTTCCAATCATATTTTGAGGAGTTTTGGGTGTCATCGTGGGGGTATGTGTCTACGCATTCCGCGACTCCATATAGCTCTTCTGGAGCTCAAACGCGACGAGCGTGATCGCAAACAGCGGAGCCTGGACCATCATGCGCGGGATCGCGCCTTTCAGGAGCGCGCCGTAGCCGTCGGCAGCGACGATCTTCTGAAAGCAGTCGACCGTGCCCGTGTACGTGGCGCCGCGCATTTGCCGACGCGTCTTGATGACGTCGGCGGGCGTGACCACGCCGGCAGCCGTCGCACCAGCGATCGCCCCGGCCGCGAGGATCGACGGGACCGAGTTCTTGCCGCTCGCGTCGGCCCAGGCGTCCTTGATGGACGCGTACAGCGGGAAGAAGATCACGGCGTACGGGATGTCGCGCATGAGGCACACGCCGGCGCCCTTGTACAGGCCGCGCACGCCTAGTCCTTGCACGACCTGCAGCGCCGTGAGCTGCTCGGCCACAGGCAGCGCCGCCTGGGTCTGCAAGCGGATCTTGACAATCTCGGTCTACATACACATACAAATCTCAAGTCAGGGACCCCGTCTCGAGCGGTTTCATCGGGGGTGGCAAATCCAAACGCAAATGTACCGGGTTGGTGGCGACGACCTGCGCGAGCCCGGCGCCGGCGCCAGCGAGCACTTGCTTGCTGAGCGGCAGCTTGCCGTCGGCGTCGGCAAAGTGCTCGCGGAGCTGCTCGTTCACGGCCAACTTGATGGCCTTTTCGGGCAACACGCCGACCAGCGTGGCCGGCAGCCCGCGGTACAAGCCGGCCACGCCATCGGTCGCGAGGATGTGGCGCGCGCACGAGAGCGGGCCCTGGAAGAGCGCAGCCGAGGAGCGCGTCTGGCCCTGGAGGTGCGTCTTGACAATGTCGATGGGGAACGTGGCCGTGACGCCCACGACGCCGGCAACGCCGCCCACGGCGAGCTTCCAGTGGAGCGGGATCGCGACGGCGGAGGCCTTGGCGGACGCTGCTGAGGCCTTGGAGGAGGCCGAGAGTACGGTCGAGGGCCGCGAGAGCTGCTGCAGGCCCGTGCCCAGGTTCGCGGGCGCGACGGAAGGAGCGCGCGCCATGGTGGATGGATCTGGAGGAGCGGAGGGGAAGTGGAGGGGAGGCGGAGACGGCCGGGAGGAGGAGGTGGCGAGTCGAGCGCACGAGCGTAAAATTAGACTGAGGTTGGGGGGAGGTGGGGAGCAACGAGGGCGCTGTGTCGCTTCAGGGCGGATCGCACAACGCGAGTCATTCGTCTCCACGTTGACGGCGTGTCCCCCCACAAAAGCCCAAGGGAAGGAGGATCCACCACGCTGTACAGTACCAGAGAGAAAGGGGGGAGCGGACGGTGCAGGAAAAGCCTGAAAACGGAGAAGAAAAAGATGATTCTCCGCTGCTGACGTTTGTGCTCCGCACCCTTATCGAGCGACGATAGGCTGCTTGGTTGCGGCAATGAGACGCCAGCTGGTTGACCTCCCCTGAACGCGCAACTGTATTCAATGTGCATCACCCCGCCCCCCACAGAACAGTTCTGCAATATCGTCTCGCGTCACGACGACCAGTCATAGAGGGTAGGTTCAACCGGCGCAACCTGTGATTTCAGAAACTGAACCAGTCCGTCTTCCCATATCTGAGGTTTTGTATGTGTACAATCGTAATATATTGGCTAATTTTGACTAGAAATTGATTTACTTTGTCCCGAAATGTGGCTTGTCGCATGCAACTTGAAAAGGGTGCGAAATCCAGTTTCTGCCTCGAAGCGGCTGAAGTCAAGAAACTGGATTTGTCCCACTCTGACTCTGCCCAACGACATGACAGCGAGGCTATCAATGTTTTTCAACGGATGCGTAGTCTAAAGTATGCATTTTTGGTATATCCTCCTGTGTATATATGTAGTTCTGTCAAAGATTATTGTGAATCTTCAACCGCAACAGCAACCACGTGACGAGACAATTCCCACAAGAACCTTCTCGCTCAATTGCATCGCGCAAACACCGACCTCGGTTCTGGAACAGATTTCGTTTTGTTGGTTCGTTCGCATGTGCCAACACACTGGCTGTTGCTGTGCCTCGTTGCCGTTGGCAGCTTCAACACGACTATCCTATCCCGTCTCGCATCGGCAACGCGTCACTCTGTTCATACTCGTTTGCGCGCATGTTGCGACCCGCCCAACGAATCAGAACCAACAATTCAATCGGCAGTCAAAAGTTTGATCAAGTCAGAGATGCGAGAAACCCCGTTCTCTTCCTTTCGCACGCCACGCATGAGCAGGCCAATACCACGTGAGGAAAGCTTGAACACTGGGCAACGGAAACTCATGCGACACGTCCGGAAACAGAGCCAACATAGTCTTCCCAGCTCTCGTCTGAAGCTGGAAATATCGAACCCGGTTTTAAGAGAACATAGGTACACTCCAGAATCCGATTTCCGTTGGTGACTCACCAGTTGCGGTAGAGACTATGGCACGTCCACGCTCTCCGGTGCCTAGCGCTTCTGGTGGTTGATAAAGCACAGCGCCAACAGCGCGAGCACGCGGAAGACCACGATCGCGCCGGCCACGACCACGAGGTTGCGCGCAATGTTATCATACTCCATGCCGAAGATGCGCTCGACGTACTGCTTGACCGTGATGTTCGTGCCGACCGTGGGCGGCGCACCGCGCAGTCGCATGCAGCCGACGCCTTCGCCGTCGTCGTTGCAGTCGGCAAACACGAGCGCCACGAGGTTGCTCATGGCGTACCGGTGCGGCGTGAGCTGGTAGAGCCACTGGTACGCCGACGGGATGGCCGCGGCCGGCGGGTTGAAGCCCATGAACAGCGAGAACACCGAGTTCGTGAGCACGCCCATGGTCAGCGCCATGTCGACCGACGGCATGGCGTACGCGAGCAGCTGGCCCAGGTACGTGAGCATGAGCACGTGCATCGACAGGGTGAACCAGTAGAACACGGCCGTGGGGAACCCCGTAAAGCCCACGAGCGGGTAGAACACGGCCGTGAAGAACGCGACGCTCACAAACACGTGCGGGATCTCGGCGAGCGTGGCACCGACAAAGTACCAGAACGGGTGGTACATCTGCGCGGCCTGTTCGCGGTAAAACGACGCGCGCTCTTCGGCTGCACTGGGCACGACCGAGTTGAACGACACGATGCCGATGAACATGGTCGTGAGGAAGACCATACCGACGCCGCCGTTGATACCTTGGAACGTCGCGTACTCGGCGTCGTTGTAGATCACGGCAAACACGAGCGCCAGCACGACGCCGATCACGATGCGCGTGAGGTTGTACGAGGGCATGCGCCAGTACATGCGGAAGAAGCGTCCGACGAGTAGCTGCATTTGGACCGAGTGGGGCGCTGCGTACGTGCTGCTGAACGCCAGCGCCGGTTTGTCCGGCGACGGTCGCGAGACACCGTCGCGCGCCATCTCGCTGTCCAGCGTCTTGCGCAGCGCGCTGGCCGTGAAGACCTCGACAAAGTTGGGCGCCGAGGATGACCCCGCGCCCACGCCGGCGCCAATACACTCGAGCATCCAGGTCGCCGGGTTGTACCCGGCCGCGATCGGCTGGATCCCGGGGACAGCTTCAAAGTACCGGATGAGGTTGGTGCATTCGGGACCCAAGTCCCCATAGAACACGGTCTCGCCGCCCCGCTTGAGCAGCAGCAGGCGGTCAAAGAACTGGAACACTTCGGAGCTCGGCTGGTGGATCGTGCAGATGATCGTGCGGCCCGTGTTGGCGACTTTCCGTGCGCCGTCCATGATGGTCTTGGCCGCGCGCGCGTCGAGCCCGCTCGTGGGCTCGTCCATGAAGATCACCGACGGCTGCGCTGCGAGCTCGACGCCAATCGTCACGCGCTTCATCTGCTCGGTCGAGCGCCCGTGGAGGATCTCGTCGGCGAGCGGATGGAGGTCCAGCAAGTCCAAACATTCTTCGACCGACGCAAGCTTCTTGGCGAGCGGCACGTTGCTCGACTGGCGCAACAGCGCGCTGAACGTGAGCGCCTCGCGGACGGTCGAGGTCTCGGAGTGGATGTCCATTTGCTCGCAGTAGCCAGTGCACCGGCGGATCGCGAGCTTGGTCGCCGGGTGGCCGTTGAGCAGGATCTGTCCGCGGATCTTGCCGCCCGTTTTGCGGCCGGCGATCACGTCCATGAGCGTGGTCTTGCCGGCGCCGGACGAGCCCATGAGCGCCGTCATCGTGCCAGGCGCCGCGAGCCCCGTGACGCCCTTGAGCAGGTCGATGGTCTCCCGTGGGTTGCTCGGGTCGGGGACAGTATACCAGAGGTCCTGGAACGCCAGCGTCACAGGCGTCACGCTGGACGAGGCCTTTGGTTTCTCTCCCGTTGTGCTCACGGGGATGACCTTGGCCGACGTGGCCGTGCCCGGCGGAGGCGTGGCTGTATCCATCTTGCGGCCGCTGGACTGGCGCTGGATCTCGGCCTGGACGTGCTCGGCCTCGTCGGCCTGCGTCACGCTCGTGTGGTTGCCGTGGGCTTCGTACCGTTTAAACTCGAGCACGAGCACCGCAAACGCCATGAACGTAAAGTACGCACCGACCATAAACAGAAAGCCCAGGGGCACCCAGAATTTCTCCGAAGGCACGTCGTAGAGCGAGAGGTAGTACTCGCCCATCGACGTTCCAAAGCGTGAACAGTAGTCGACGTTTTCGTAGACACAGACGTCGAACGCGGCCGCGCGGTACTGGTTGACAGCAAGGGCGCGGAGGCACCAGGCCGTCGGGTCGATCCAGTAGATCCATCGCAGGTAGCTCGGGAGCTGGTCCTTGGAGATCACAAAGCCCGCAAAGAGCACGAAGAACAGCACCGTGACCATGGAGATGGGCTTGGCGATGTGGACGTCCGGCGAGACCGCTGCGAGGAAGAAGAACCAGGCCGAGAAGGCCAAGTTCGTCACCAACAGCAGCGCCAGGAATACGAGGAACGCGCCGGCGTCGGCCACGAACCCACAGAGCCAGTACACGAGCGTGCCAAAGATGAGCGACTCGGCCACGGCCTGCGGCACTTGGCTCGCCGAGCACGACAGCGCGTAGGACGCCGTGCGGTAAAAGTTGGCGCCGCGCTGCTTGTAGAACACGTCGCGCGCGTCCATGAACGTCGGGATCTGGGAGGCCTGACCCAGTGACAGGAACAGAACGGCCGAGAAGATCATGCCCATGACGACTTGCACGGCCGTGGGCTTGAACTGGTAGAACACGGACCCGTAGAGGAATCCCATGACAGTGACCATGACCGCGCGGCCTTTGAGGAACGCCTTGTTGCGGCTCGAGATCAGCAGCTCGCGCTTGGTGAGCGTGAGCGTACTGGCCCAAAACGACTGGAAGAACGGCTTGCGGTTCGCGAGCCACCGCGTGAGATCGTCTTGGAGGACTTGGGCAACCGGTTCGTCCAGTGAACGGAGCGTGTCCTTGAAGATCTCGCTCTGCTCGAACGCGTCGGCGAATTCCCGGGCCGTGTGGCAGTGGCGCGGCTCGCCTTGGGTCCTGGACACTTCGTACGCGGCCTGCTGTGGCGTGCCCAGGTCTAGTAAGAAGTCGGCGACGTCGCGCCGCGGCGGACACACAAAGCCCAAGCCTTCGAAATACCTCTGCACGGCGCCGCGCGGTCCGTGGTACATGACGTTGCCGTCGTTGAAGATGATCACACTGTCAAAGAGCGCAAACACTTCGGGGGACGGTTGAAGCAGTGAAATCACGACGGTCTTTTGCAGGCGGTGCGCGAGCGAGCGGTGCGTGCTGACGATATCAAACGTCGAGGCACTGTCGAGCCCCGTCGAGATCTCGTCCATGAGCAGCACGTTCTTGAGTCCAAACTGCATCTCGCCCGTGGTCACGCGCTTTCGTTGTCCGCCCGAGATGCCGCGTAGCATGGCGTTGCCTACGACCGTGTCTTGGCAGCCCTGGAGCCCGAGCTGCTGGAGCACGATCGCCGGCATGTTCCGGATCACGGACCGCGCGAGCTCGAGCGCGCTCTGGATCTCGTCGGGCGAGCCGTTCTGGAACAGGCTCTCTTCAAACTTGGTGAGCGCACTGCCGCAGCACGCGTGCGCAAACTCGAGCGTCTCCTTGACCGTGAGCGTGGGAAAGTGCCGGTCCTGCTGGGTCACGTAGGACACGTACTGCGGCAAATGGGCCGTGAGCGCTTGCAGCTTGTGGCCGTTGAGCGTGATCACGCCGTCCACGGAAACGTGCTTGTCCATGGGGAACCGTCCGCTCAGAATCTTCATGAACGACGACTTCCCCGAGCCCGGTTGCCCCAGGACGAGCGTGAGCGTGCCGGGTTTGAACACGCCGCTCAGTCGGTTGAGGATCTTGCGCCGCGTGACGGTGCTCTTGGCCGTGCACTTGGCCGCCAATGCGCGCGGGATCGAGTTGCCGACCGTTGCGTAGCTCGCGCGCTTGTGGGTGGCGCCCACGACGGGCACGACGACGTCGGCGGCGATCGTGAGGTCGCGGAAGCGCACTTCCATCTGTGGCATTGACCGGCCCAGCGCCTTCTCGACCGCGGTCGCGACATTCTCGTGGAGCGCGCGCGGCGACAGTGCGAGGAGCTGTTGCGTGAACGCGCGGTCCTCCGGTGACGGGCCGCCCGTCGCGTTCCGCTTGCTCATGTCTGTGCTCTGGGTGGTAGGCACGCTGGTTCGCGACTGAACCAACTGGGCACGACGGACCCGAGGCCGGCGAGGAAGTCTAGTGGAGAGGAGGGAAGATGAGAGAGCCTCCGGTATATATATGGACGTGGAGAGGAGTGTCTAATTGGGGCACCCCCGAACGAAGCATTGGCATCTCCAAGAAAAGCATCCAGCAACGAGGTGGCGTATCCGTTGGATGCCGACCTCCCTCCTCTCACGATGGGTGTGGAGCTCCCCACCAGTGCGCACGCGCCGTTTTCGTTTTCCCTCGTCGCCATACCAAAACGTAGTCCCGTCACCTGGACAAACTGACTATACACTGCAAGTAACGCTCGCCTCTCTCCATTTGTGGGCAACAGCCTCCTCACTGGAGCCCCTCTCGGCCGTTGGCGAGCGACACGCGAAAAATCAGCTTGTGTAGCCATCTTCTCTCTTTAAAAAAAACCCGAATGTGCACGTCCAAGCGGTGCGGGACGGTGGCCACGACGTCGGGCCTACTACAGTGGTGTCGACAACGCGTTGACCGTCAACGTGTCGTTACCGTCCCCGACGGCCCTCGGACTCGCGTCGGGAGCGTACAGAGAGACCTCCCAGGATCAGCCAAACGTCCTGACGCGGCCTTGTAGCCATGGTCTCTACATCCGAAGTCACATTGTGGGGGCAAGCTTCAACCTATACTACGTACTACTAGTACGTATGACTAGTCCAAGACAACAACGATGACCATACCGCCTGTCGGTGTCAGTCAGGGCTGACCGAGTGCCCCATCTCACGGTAGGTACTTCCCTGTCAGTAGCGAGCAAGATACAGAGCGAGCGAGAGAGAGACGATGGACGCAACACACGTTGGATTCTCATGGTCTACCGATCGACGCTGAAATACGGGGATAAAACTACTTGCACGGCACGAAAACACACGATCAAAACTCTCACACGCACGCCACAACAGGCCGTTCTCAGACTTCGTACTCGCCCACACGCGTGCCGTGCTCCGAGAGCGCGCCGAGCTCAGTGCTACGGCGCTCACCAAGCGAGCTGCTGTACTCGGACGCGCGGTCCGAGTACCCGCCCGAGCTGAACTCGGACGCACCACGGGAGGCCTCGGACAAATAGAGCCG
>JAADXJ010001071.1:0-11256 GCA_023337735.1 Pythium biforme
TGTTCTGCGACGTTGTTGGTGTGCGTGTTCCCGAGGTAGGTTGCGACCCACCACACAATCGTCCAGTCAGCTGTCTGGTACGCTCGACCACGAGACTTCCTGCTCCGCTCGGCCCGGGGATTCCTCGGGCTCCGATGGGCAGGGTGGGCAGCGTACGACAGCGGACGGCTCGTAGGCGGCGGTAGCTCGTGTGAGGCAAGGCCGAAAATGAGTGTGGCTCACGGAACCCCCAATATTTTTGGATGTTGTTTCATGCTGTCATACGATAGAACCGATTATACAGGATATCAATATACAAATCAAATGCATGCCAATACGAATCTTCTGGACGTGAAGAGCAAGTCTGTCAGTTCAACGTTCCGCACCTTGCTTGCGAGACACGTCGGTCCATACCGTCTGTGAATCGCCTCTCAGACGGTGAGCTGCTCCGCTAACGTATGGGCGCCAACGACGAGTCCACAAGCCTGCTGACCATGGGAAGGACGCAGGGCGGCTGATGAAAGGAAGGATGCGGTGGGTCTCCTCCTTCTTCCCACCCCACACACCTGCCGACTCTACAGCGCAGAGTACACTACGCACCCCCGTCCGCCCGCCCGCGGTCGCCATGGGATTGAACCACATACACTTCGAGAATCGACCGTGAACGAGCTCTTTACGCCGGTCGACGGTCTCACGTCGTCTCCCACACAGTCTCACGGCATCCCGAATGTTGGCACGGAGCGGATCATCGCCACTGCCGCCCGTCGCGGTCTCGCCGCAGCAGAAGCATGCGTTCGCGCAGCTCACGACGGCCGTCGTCGACCACACAGTCTCTGGGTTTATCGCGCTCTCGCGCGCCGACCCGCGCGGTCATCACCAGCGCAGGGTGGATCCAAGCAAGTGGAAGGCGTTCAAGAAGCACGAGACCGTCCAGATCTACCGCTCGAGAGATCGAGTGCATGACGGCTCGCCCGTTGGCCCGGGTATCGATTGGGAGCCCATGGTCAAGCTGCTGTGCGTGGGCACGATGCTTGGTGGCGTGGACGACGCCATGTACGGCGCCGTGACGCCCACGGAGCTCGCCATGGCCACGCGGTCGCTGTACATCCGAGACGAGTTCACGGAGCACCGCGTCTTGCACGACTTCGACAAGCCGACCCATGACGAACCGTTCCAGTATCGTGGTATCAAGTGGGGCGCGCGCTCGACCTCGGTCGCGGCGCTTATTAAGCCCCGCGAGACGCTCTACCTCGAAGCCACGGGATGCCGGAACGTGCGTCTCCACCACGACGACAGCGAGCGCATTGGGTTTGTCGTGTACCACTCAGTCGAGCTCCCCGAAATGCCCAAGGCTGACGGCATGGTGCGTGCTCGTATTTCCGCGTGCTACATCTTCCGACAGGCAGCGGCCGGCGTCGTCGAGTTGTACGGCACGATGAGCTCGGACGCCGGCGGCAACTTGCCGACCAAGCTCGCGGCGCTGGCGGGCGCTACCGTGATGATCTCCGTGTCAAGGGTGACCGAGTGCGCGCTGAAGAAGAAGCTGGCGTGGATGCTTTCGAGCCGGTCGCGCAAGTATTCGCATCGCGAGGACGCGCGTGAGCGTAGCGCCTCCACATCGAGCTGTGTGCAGTGCTCGCGCAACTTGTCGTCGTTCAGCTCGCTCACGGAATGTGCGATTTGCCAAGTGTGTGTTTGCTCGCGCTGCACGACGTCGAGGCAGCTGCTGCTCGGTCGAACTAAGGCCACGCTGCGGGTAAAGGCCGTCACGATGTGCAAGAGCTGCATTTCCACGGCTAAGTACGGGAACAATACGTCCGAGATCGCCGCGGCCGAGTTCACGAGGCGCGTCGACGCGCGCGCGACACTGCCCAGCTCCACGCCTCCATTGGGGGCGAGTTCCAGCCACCACTGCCCGGAATCCTCGCTCCCGCTGTCCGTGAGATCGGATGCCACAACCCAGAGCGTGTGCGACGACCATGTTGCACCGATGGCTCAGCTTTTCAACCAAGAAGAATCTATGAAGATCAGGGAGGTCGACAGCGGAGACGAATATGCCGAGAATGTCGCATTTTCTGTGGAGGACCAGTCACACGCCATGCCTGCGCGAGCTGCAGCATCACAGCAAGCTCCGCCACCGAACGAGGGCGCCGAGTTGTGGAATCGCATCAATGCGCTGCGGCGCCAGGCCGAAGAAACCTATCAGCTCGCGAAGGAGCAAACGGTCTTCATGCAGCAGTCTGCGGCACCACGAATGGTGTCCGATTAGGTACTAGTACTAGCGTATGAATCAAGCCAGAATACCACAACTCCAAGCTCACCTCGTTCGGCCGATGGTTTGTGACGGTCAGCGTGGTGTGAATCTTGATTTCCGATTGATCCATCCAGTCGGCGATTGCGGAAACGTGGTGCCTCGTCTGGAGATCCCGCACGCAGGATGCACGACGCGTCCAGACGATTGCGTCCATCCTATCCACGAAAGGACCCCCGCGGTGGTACACTGTGTCGCAAGCGTCGAGTCTCTTGGTGACCTGACGTAAGGTGGGTAGTGTCGGAGATAATTCAAGCACGTGCGACTGGGTCCGCTTGGAACGGAAGAGGAACACCGCTCTGTGTCATGCTGGAGAAGCCATCACCGATAAATGCAAGCTGTTCAAAACTGCGAGTGAAAGGTGTCGCAGGAAACGGGGAGTTGCGGACGCCTTTTGTATGCATTCGTCCAACTTGGTTGACGCACGAACGTCGAGTGACAGACGCGGCGGCCTGACCAACGCCGACCCGACAGCCTCCATCACCTTGGCTTGGGTGCTGGGCGGCACGAGCTTTTGCTGCGGTAGATAATACGGCCATTGTTTCCCGCAGAGCGCTGGCTCATCTCCTTCAGACAACAATGGGGCTCTTACAGCACGCGTCAGAATGAGCGGAAGGCGTCGCGGAATTTCTACCGATCGCTCCGCAGGAAACTTGCCGTGGAATGACTCGCTACGGTTCCAAATTGGAACTTCCATTGTATGAGGAAGTTCCTCTGAGGAAAGAGAGAGCGATCGCACGTGTGGTTCAGCGAGCTCACACAAGCAGCCATTCAACGAAGCGCAAAACACCAATCACTACCTCAAGTCCGGCGTCCGACTTTCACAGCAGCATGAAGGTGCCGCTCGCCCATGATCCGTTCCCGCCCGTGGTGCTCTCGCCCGACCAGGAGCGCCAGCTCACGTGGCTCTCGAACACGCTGCTAGAGGAGACGCTCGCCGAGAACGACGACTTTGTGGTCCGCCATAACCGCGTGCTCGAAAAAGCCAAGTGGAAGCACGTCATGCGACGCGAGGACGTGTCGATCTATAAGCGCGTCGGCAAGGGCGATCTGGGCGGGTACACTCCTGACATCTCGCTTCTCGATCCAACCAGCGAGCCCCACACAAAGCACTGGCGCGTACCCACGTGCGTGGGGGTGGGAACCATGGTCGGCTCGCTGGAAGACCTTCTCTATGGGCTGCTAGCAGTCAGCAAGACCGAGACTGAGATCCGCACGACCTACATCAAGGACGAGGCCGCCGACGTGCGCGTGCTCGCCAGCGTCGTTGTGCCCACAGAAACCAATCCGCTGTGGTCGCTGCTCGTGCGGTGGTCGCTTATCCACCAGATCGTCCACAACCTCGGCGTCACGCCACGTGACGTGGTCAACATGGAAAGCATCGGCACGCGCGTGCTTCCGAGCGGCGAGCGCATCGGGTACATTGTGCTCCAGTCCGTCGACCTGCCAGGATGCGACGAGCTCACGCACTTGGGGATCATCCGGTCCAAGTTCTCATCGTGCTACATCTTCCGCGACACAGGCCACGGTTCGCTGGAGCTGTTCATGCGTGGCTTCATTGAGCCCGGCGGAAGCCTCGGCGGGAGCATCGCGGTGTATACTTCGTGCATGTCGCTGATCGCCGCATGGCGACTCATGATCGCCGGCCAGAACAAGAAGCTCGCGTACGTCGCGCGCACAAACCAACTCGGGCGGTCCAGTTATCAGCCGCGCTCCCACGACGGCAAACACATTGGTGACATAGCCAAGAGCTGCATGCTGTGCCTGCGCGCGAACCCGCGGTTCCGCTCGCTCGTCAAGTGCGATCTGTGCCTCGTCATGATCTGCTCGCGGTGCGTCGACAAGCGCAAGCTCACACATGTCAAGTCCAGTGGGACGCTTGTACGAGTGCCCACGCGCGTGTGCAAGAGCTGCTTGACCACAGTCTCCAATATGAACGCCAGCGACATCGCCGTGAACGAGCACGTGCCCAACTGTGCGCGCGACATTCGACAAAACATTTCCGACAGCAGATTGTACGCGCGACCGATGCGTGCGCGCGGAACGAGTACTACCAGCTCGAGCGTGCGCGGCCAGAGCGATACGTTTTCGTCCTTCACGACGACCATTGGCAGTCAGTCGCAACCTCGCATGAGCGACGCGTCCAGCCGAAGCGTTGATAGCGACGACGTCTCGGTCGCCTCCGGATTCAGCAGCAACTTGTCGTTCGTGGGCGCTGGCGTGGACATCTCGGCCGCCATGAGCGACGACGAAGGCGAGTGGCAGACATGGATCCGCATGGGGCAGCTGCGCCTCTCGGATGACGACACGCCGATATTGGCGACCGAGTCGGCGGAATCCGCACGACCGGCTTGAAAGGGAGGAACAAGATGGGCGACGGAACGAATTGGGCAAATGAGGTCAACTGCTTCAGAAGGAATTGCTGAGAAGATGAGAAGAATGAGGGGAACCTCCGCACGCTGGGCGGCGTGGTCATCTAAGAGCGAGCAGAGGGTGTCGCACCCGGTGCGCGTGGAGGGACCCACAAGACGCACCCGTTTGATTTGATCCGCTCGCCATCGTAAACATGGAAGCTTGGATTGTTTTGCCCATGTCTCGACTCGCCTCTCGCGTGATTGCCCCACCATTGGTGGTTCGTTGGTGGCTTCAACGAACCGTCCATGGCAAAAGCGGTGCAGCGGGAGACAGCGCTGGCTGGCGTCGGCGCCGAGTCCGGTCAGTTCGAGCGTCTCTCCTCTCCATGTGAGTCCAAGGGAAGCGCTTTGCCCTCTGTTGCCTGGGGACCTACGGCCGTCGTAGATGGCGCTGAACACGGATCAAATGGAATGAAAAAGAATCCTGCACATACGGTACATTTTTTTAAGATATTAAAATAGCGTCAAGTGGTGTTCTTCTCCGCGAGCCCTCAGCACTCCGAGCAGTGTTTGGTGATGAAGATATTGCAGAAGATAGGAGGGATCCTGAACGAGTCTCAGGGAGCTTTGATCATCATCTCGCTCGCATCCCACCGTCCGTAGAAACAACCCGAACATGCATCGTCGTCGGCACGCTCGCTGGCGATATCGGTTGCGTGTCTTTGCCGCAACGCAATTGCAAGAGAACCGAGTGCTAAAGGATTCCTTGGTAAGGAGACCGCGACTCGGGGGCTTCCGGGGCGATCCCGGCTGCGAAGCGGTTGTGTTTCCGCGTGCGTGATCAGGAACTTGAAGCTGTCACGCTCCCACGCACGCCACGAGTTGATGATCAACTTGATGCAGCTCATGAAAGTTGTGGCGGTCCATACTGTACCGACGAGTCCGGCACACCAACTGTCTGAAATGCCCCGAAGCCATCAATGCCATGCGACCGAAAGAGTCGTGGTCCACGACCACAAGGGCAATCAGCTGCACAGTGTACTGTACCGTACGACAAATATGTAGCCAAGTGGAGCGGGAACTTCTGGCCTCAGCTTTGTCTGTCGACAACGGCATGCACAACTCGCGGTGCAGCCGGACGAAACAGGAGTTTGAGCGGAGATTTGGAGCTGCTACGTAGCCGCTACTGTACAATTAGAGAATCCAGTGGAACAAGACCTTTTTGAACAACTCTCCGCTCACTGTCGTCACCACAACTCTGCTGGACATTCCACGTTTCCGAGGGACGCGATCTATCCATCAATAACCACCGCTCATCGGACCAGCGCTCCCAAAAACCGCGCACTGCGATACAGGGCATGGCGCTCCACGGATTTGTGACAGATCGCCTGGGATGCAGGCGAAGGAGATACGTACAGTAAGCTTCATCTCGCAGGCTTTGGGGATCGGTAGAAGCCTTCCACTGGAAGGAGGAAGAAATCCGCCCGCCGGCCGCACGTCTTCCCGCATTCCGGACACTTGAGCACCGTGGTCGAGTTTTGCACCTTGTTCTGTGAAAGAGGACTGTCTCAGTTGACCAAAATTATCAGCAAATGTCACAAAAGCAGGTACACTCGGAGAATAAGGTTCTAATCAGTTCTTCAAAATTGAACCTTGTTTTGGAAAATGAGGGGAATGTTGCACCCGCCAAGAGCTCAGATGTTGCAGTCGCTCTTCCACTTGCGGACGCGAAGAAAACGGCTCACACATCTCCATGACCTCAGCCGCGAATGGTTCACTCGTTGAAACAGAAGGGACAAGAAGTTCCCCCAAGCTGGCTGGCCATGCGGCCTATGCGCGTACGTGGCTGGGCCGCTCTGTCGTTCACTTGCCGAGATCGACGGTCTTTGTTATTTTAAAAAATTACGCGTGTCCAAGACCGAATCCATGAAGATCCCGCTCGAGCAAGAGCCGTTCGCGCCCGTGAAGTTGACTCGCGAGCAAGAGGAGAAGCTCCAGTGGCTCGGCGACTCGCTGCTCGAGGAGACGCTGCTCGAGAACGACGAGTTCGTGCACCAGCAGAACCGTACGCTGGACAAGAGCAGGTGGAAGCAGGTCATCTCCCGTGAAAACATTGCGATCTACAAGCGCGCCGGCAAGGGCGAGCTGGGCGGCAACACGCCTGACGTGAACCTCTTCAAGCCCAAGCAGGAGCCCGGCTCGCGGTACTGGCGCCTACCGCTGTGTGTTGGTGTCGGTACGCTCGTGGGCACGCTGGACGATCTGCTGTACGGCCAGCTCGCGACCACCAAGCAGGAGACCAAGATCCGCACGACGTACACCAAGGACGACGGGCTCGACACGCGTGTACTCGCGACCATCGTCAAGCCAAGTGAGAGTGAACCGCTGTGCCACGTGCTCGTGCGGTGGATCCTGCTCTGTCAGCTCGTCCACAAGATTGGAGTGTCGCCACGCGACGTCGTCCAGCTAGAGAGCATCGGCACGCGCATCCTGCCCAACGGAAAGCGCATCGGGTATATCGTCGTGCAGTCCATTGATCTGCCCGGGTGCGAAGAGCTCAAGGAACTCGGGCTCGTTCGCGCGACGTACTCCTCGTGCTATGTGTTCCGGGACTCGGGCAATGGATCGATTGAAGTGTACATGCGCGCATTCATGGACCCCGGCGGCAAGCTGCGTGACGGCATCGCCGTGTTTTCTGCCTGCATGGCATTGATCTCGATATGGCGTCTGATGATCGCCGGGCAGAACAAGAAGCTCGCGTACATGGCACGCACGAACCTCGCGGGCAAAGGTCGTCCGGACATGTTCACGATCGCGAGGGGCGACAACGCCAAGACATGCCCACTCTGTTTTAAAGGGCTCTCGAGTTTCCGGCCGGGCGTGCGTTGTGATCTGTGCCTGAGCAAGATGTGTTCGCGCTGTGTGGACAAACGGAAGCTCACGTACGCACAGACAAGTGGACGGCTCGTGCGCGTGGCGACGCAGATCTGCAAGACGTGTATCACGACGGCGGCCAAGATGAACGCGAGCGACGTCGCAGCGAGCGAGCAACTGGCCGACGCGGGCCGCACGATCCGCTTTTACAGCCACGACACGACATTCTCGGGAGGGGGCAGCTCCCAGGCGCGCCAGTCGCCCAACTTTGCGCGGTGGCTCAACCGAGACAGCAGCGACACGATCTCCTCGAACTCAACCGCCGCGGGGACGCGTGCCCACGCATATAGCGACGCCGCGTCGGCTGTGAGCCTGCTCGGTACGGACTCGACGCTGCCTTCGCCAACGTATATGTCCAGTTCGGCGCAGAGCATTTCAATGACCAGTGTCGACAAGGAGCGCGAGCTCACGGTGGATGGCACACAGTTCGATCTGTGGGTGCGCATGAACCAGCTCCGCGTCGCCGCCGAAGAAACGTACATGCTGACCAAGCAGAATGGGCAGGCAATGACGCAGCCATGAGGGGCATAGTTTAAGTACCGGTTGATGTAATAGACGCTAGGACGTTGCTTGCTTCCCGGTCTCATGGCAGAGCACCGTGCGTCGATGGCACGTGGACGCCTGGGTCATTATGTTCCCAGACAAGAACAGCCACGCGCAGCTGGAACTCTGACATGGACATCGCTGGCGCATGTTGAAGGTGATCTGAGAACGCATGCATGATGCATGCGTTCTGCATTGCATCCGCACAGTGCAACTTGCACTGCAAGAGAGCCATCGTTCGATGGGCGTTTGTTCAGCATGAGATGAAAACCCATCGGGTGGAAATTCCGATTCCAGAGGATGCGCGAGCCGCAGCTGCAGAACCCAGTGCGGCCACGTGGCAGAGGAGCAGATCTCGTTCAGTGAACAGTTCACACTGTGGAATCCCCGCATCGAGTCAGCTGCCTTCGCAACTGCCGCTCGAAAAGCCGAGATCTCTCGACCCGTATCACTGACAGTCATGGTGACTCGCTCCCGTCGCTCTTGGGGGCACCATGATCGCTCGAGCCCCGTACACCGTACAGTACAGTGAACGTGCGGCAGATCAGGGCCGGTGCCATGCATACGACTCGACCGTGGACTGTCGAAGGGCGAGTGATGGATCGGGATCTTCCCGAAAGTCCGTCTCTTGGGGTGGCGCGCTTGCTTTGTGGCCACACGAACCAACCTTGTTGTGAAAGGCTTCGCTTGGAAAGTCCCACGTAGCATTGGTCTCGTTTCACATAAACCGAGAGGTTTTGGACACTTGCAACCGAATTTGGTCAACTGTGTCTTACCTTGTTTTGGATATTTAGCCATTGGTTGCTGGATTTGTTCCTGCACGCTAATCCCTCCAGAGAAGCGCCAATCCATCTGGGGCCAAGCAGAAAGCTTGAAGTCTCGACAGTCCCTTTTTGTTTCATCACCGAGCCTCGCAGGCTGCGGCAAATTTGGCACAGTTCCAGACGGTGTGAGGGAGGAAACGCCGCGACGCGGTCACGCCAAGCGCCTGGCTGTTGGGGGCTGCGCCCGTTGCGTCGTCGTCATTCGCTCGCGCTCCATGAAGATCGACAGTCTCCGATAACCACACGGTGAGAGTGAGAGCCGCTCGAATGCTTTGTCGTCACTCTCGCTCCTCAGCCACCACCACTACAGTACCACCAACAGCACCAGTTCAGACTCGACGGCGGCAAAGACACACAGGCCAATGACCATGAAGATCCCGCTCGAGCACGAGCCGTTCGCGCCCGTGACGCTCTCGCGCGGCCAGGAAGAGCAGCTCCAGTGGCTCTCCGATACGCTCTTGGAAGAAACGCTCGCTGAGAATGACGAGTTTGCGTACCGCAACAACCGCGTGGTCGACAAGACGCAGTGGAAGCAGGTCATGTCGCGCGAGAACATTGTGATCTACAAGCGCACGGCCAAGGGCGGCGAGCAGCTTGGCGGCACCACGCCCGACGTCGATCTGTCGCGCTCGTACCTCGAGCCGCGGTCGCGGTACTGGCGCCTGCCGCTGTGCATCGGCGTCGGCACGCTCACGGGCTCGCTCGACGACTTGCTGTACGGCGCGCTCGCGCCCACAATGGAAGAGTACAAGGCCCGCTCGACCTATACCAAGGACGACGCCGCCGACACGCGCGTGCTCGCGACCATCGTGCGGCCCAGTGAGAGCGATCCGCTTCGGTCCATGAGCGTGCGGTGGACACTGCTGTATCAGTTGCTCCACAAAATGGTCGTTTCGCCACGCGACGTCGTCCACTTGGACAGCATAGGCACCAAGATCCGACCCAACGGAGAGCGCATCGGGTACATGATCCACCAGTCGGTTGACCTCCCTGGATGCGAAGAGCTCAAGGTGCTCGGTCTCGTGCGCGCGACCTACTCGGCCTGCTACGTGTTCCGTGACACAGGCCACGGTTCGATCGAAGTGTACATGCGCGCGTACATGGACCCGGGCGGCAAGCTGCGCGACGGCATCGCCGTGTTCTCGGCGTGCATGGCGCTGATTTCGATCTGGCGCATGACCATCGCCGGCCAAAACAAGAAGCTCGCGTACATGGCGCGCACCAGTCTGGCAAACAAATCGCGCCACGACGTGTTTGCACAAGCAAAAGAAGACAGCACCAAGAGCTGTCCACTGTGCTTCAAGAGCCTGTCGAGCTTCCGCGCGCACGCGCGCTGCGACGTCTGCCACACCAAAATGTGCTCGCGCTGCGTCGACAAGCGCAAGCTCACGCACATCCAGCGCGACGGAAGCCTCGTGCGCGTGCCCACGCACATCTGCAAGACCTGCCTCACCATGGCGGTCAAGATGAACGCGAGCGATGTCGCCGCGAGCGAGCAGTTGCCCGGTTCGAGCCGCTCGATCCGGCTGTACAGCACAGCGACGTCGTCTTCGTCCGGTAGTTCACAGCCACATCAATCGCCCCACTTTGCAGGCCACTGGCACAACCGCGACAGTTCGTATATCCGACAATCCAGCGACACGATCACGTCCGACTCGACCGCGCGAAGGACTCGCACGACAGCACATAGCCACGCGAGCTCCGTTTCGGCCGTCAACTTACTGGACTCGGACTTTTCGTTGCCGTCTCCGTCCTACTGGCGAGACTCGACGCGCAGCATCGCGACTGCCAACGTGGACGACGAGGCCGATTTCGCGGTGGACAAGACACAGTTCGATCTGTGGGCCAGAATGAACCAGCTCCGCATTTCGACCGAGGAAGCACACATGATGACCATGCACAGCGCAGCGATCGCGGAAGGCTCCGGTCGCCCGGGTGCGCAGTCGAAGGACATGATTAGTGGCAGCGCGCGACCTCATAAAGAGATCTAGTGAGCCTAAAAAACAACTCGACAATTTTCAAATCGTAAATTCTACCCACAAGATCATTTTTATCAAGCATAACTCGTTTGAACGAGTACACTTTTTAAAAAAAAAGTGTGGGGCGTTCTGCAGCTCAGGTTTCTCGCAAGCTGTGTGAGGCCATGGAAAAAACTCTCGTGTGTCCTTGACACTAAAGCTCTGGCCCAGACCCTGGGCCAGAGCTTTAGTGTTATTAATAAGGACTCGCGAGAGTTTTTTTCCATGCGTCGATCTCACCTTCATCACATAGCTTGCGAGAAACCGGAGCTGCAGAATGCCCCACACTGTAA
>JAADXJ010001072.1:0-11252 GCA_023337735.1 Pythium biforme
CGCGAAAGGATTCCAGACTGGCCACCGCCGCAGCCGAAGGGCACTTGGAAATTGCCCAGTCGCTCCACGCAAAGCTGCAGCGAAGGCGGCTCAGAGGACGCGCTCAAGTCTGCCGCACAGAGCGGTCATCTGGAAGTCGTTCAGTGGTTACCAACTTGTTACACACAAGGCAACACGAATGAAGCGATGCTCAAGGCGGCTGTGGACGGCCACCGTGGCCGTCCACAGCCGTGGCCGCCACGGGGAGGTCCTCGCGTGGCGCCACGATCACCGCGACGACGCCTGGAGAGCTTCCTGTCGTATAAAAAGTGCTTTTTAATCTGGGTGACCATCACTCAGTGAACCCAATGGCACCGCAAAGACAGTCTTGTCAATTCCACCGTCCCCAAAGGCCCCTATGGATGTGCCATCGCGAGCACCGCTCGCTCAAGTCCACGCGACGCTCTGCTACGCCGCGCCACGGCTGGAAGAGCTGCCACACGTCGCTGATCTTGTCTCCAAGTGCCTCGACGATTCGCAACTCGTCTCCCCGACGCGAGCGGTCGCGAGTGGCTCGCTGCGGCTCTTCCAGCGTGTCGCATCTCGACTGTTTGACGCCTCTGTGGCCCCGATCAACCGCGACTACGCGCTCGCCAAGGCCCTCGAAGCCGCCATCGAGGCCGACAACTTGGCCATCGTACAGGCGATCCATGCGCTGCACCCACAACCGCTCGACGCGCGGTCGCTCAAGTTCTCAATGGCACACGGGTCCGTTGAGCTCGTGCAGTGGGTCGTTACAAACCGCCACGACCGCGTGTGCTGCCAAGCTGGCATTCGGAACCTCTGCCGAGGATGCGTCGAGATGGCAGCCAAGTGGATTGGCGACAAGGACACGTTCCGCATCGCGTCGTGGCTGATCGATGAACACGCCATGGCGGTCAGTGATGGCTCCGAGTCCAATCGCACCCACGACATACAACTGATCGTATCTGGCGGATTGACCGAGGCGGCGCACGCTGCGCTCCGGAGAAGCGCAGAGCTCGTGCGCTGGTGCGACAACAGAGGATTGCTGACTGATCGCATGGTCACCAGACTGGTGCGTGATACCATGCGCCATGCGAACGCGGGCAGCGCCGAGATCGTGCGGTACTTTCTGGAGCGAGGCAACGCATCAGAGCGAGAAGACGGATTTGTCGACGATCTGATCGCGGCATCGTGCCATCCAAATCAAGAAGCGCTGGTCGAGCTCGTGCTAGCGAGTGACGTCTTCTCTGGTGTGCGCGCCCACTTTCTGTATGCTCCAACTGACACGAGCGGCGGTACGAGAGTGCTCCAGTGGGACCGCGAGTACGAGGCCAAGCGCAAGGCGAGAAGCTTCCTAGGGATGTCGATGGCTACGACGGTCGCTGGCGAGACGGGCCACTTGGCGACGATGCAGTGGCTCGCGAACGAACGCGATGTGACCACGCTCAAAGCCCCACTGAACGGCGTGAGCGAGCAGCAATCGCTTGAGATTCTCCAGTGGCTCCCTCACTCAGGCTGGGGACCATGGGGCCCTAGTATGATGGACTATGCGGCCGGGAATGGTCATCTTCACGTCGTCCGCTGGCTTCACGAGAATCAATCGGCGTGGTGCTCAGAGCAGGCGATGGACGACGCGGCGGCGAATGGCCATCTCCATGTCGTCCAGTGGCTTCACGAGAATCGATCCGAAGGCTGCACGCCCATGGCCATGAAGTACGCAGCGGGAGGAGGCCATCTGGCGGTCGTCAAGTGGCTCTACGAGAACCGACGCGAAGGCAATGTGAGTGAGGCTATGGCGTACGCAGCCACAAACGGGGAGCTGGACGTCGTACGTTGGTGTTTGGACTATGGCGGCTGCGCGCGCTGCGTTCAGCGCCGGGTTCTCACGCAACCGATGGTCCACAATGGCGGGAACGTCGCCATATTCGAAGCCCGGCCGCTGTACCCTCTACAGTTGCTCGCAACGCAAACCGACCGCTCGACTGCGGCCGACTGTTCCGGCCAGTGCGTCACCGCCGGGGAACTACACGCGTCGTTGAACCTCGCTGCCGTGGCGCTGGGCCTGGGAGACCTACTCTTGGCCGAGTACCTGCACGAGCACCACAGTGAACTGTTCGCGTGGCCAGAAGATCAAGTGGCCGCCGTGATCAACACCATTACCTGGGAGCACCACTTGCCGGCCGTCCAGTGGCTTCATGCGCAGTATCCAGCGAGTCTCAACTGGCTCCAACTCGCTGACGCTGCCACGGAACGCGTGCAGCCAGAGATTGCTCAGTGGCTCCTCCAAGCGCACTATTCTACGTGCCAAAATCGGCCGTGGGTGTCACTGGCTCACTAAGAGCACTCCGGACCATCCCACGGAAGAGAACGGAGCGTTTTGCGCTCACTGAGGAGCTCATTGAGCGAGCTAGAGCTTCCTGATGTCGCATTCTCTGTCAGTTAATAAAGTGACTATGGGTTCATTCATGTTGAAGTGTGTTGTCAACCGGCTCATTCGTCGCCGTCGTGGATCACAAACTCGAGGTGCTCGTACGCTGCGCGCTGCATTTCGTGCGATACGCGCAGGCGCTCGATCAGCGTTGCTTCTTCCTGCTCCATCTGCGCAATGAGCGCGTCGTTGCGCAACTTGCGCTCGTGCTCGCGCGCGAGCTGCTCGCGAGCGCGCTTCAGCAGCTCCTTTTCGTGGTGCCGGCGCGCGGCGTCGCGCTTCTGGAGCGCCGTTTTCTCCTGCGAGCGGATCTCCTTGGACTTTTCGGCGAGCTGTCGCTGCTCGGCGTCGCGCTTGTGGTGGATGCGCTGCAAGTGCGACGCGCGTTCGGCCTTCGTCTCCTTCACGATCTGCGACCGCATCGCGCCGATCGCGCTGATGTGCTGGTGCTTGCGGCTCCGCGACGTTGCGACGGCCAGCTCTGTGTACAAGCATACACAGGAATTACATTAGATATGCCCTCCAAGGCCCCGATCGGCTATGGGAAAACACACACGCACGGTTGTAGTCGTGGGTACGCTTGATCTCGGTCTGGAGCTCTTCGAGCGCGCGCTGCTTGGCGCGCTGGTGCTCGGCGTTGCGGCGCTTGATGGCCTCGATCTCCTTGGCGCGCCGGTTGGCCTCGTCAATACGCTTCTGCGCACGCGCCTCTTCCGTGCGCAAGTGCATCAGCCGGTTCGAGAGCACCTGGACGTCGGCCTCGGCGCACTTGCGCTCGTTCTTGACGTCCAGCATCGCGCTCGTGACCTGCGATAGCGCACCGTCGCCGTCCACTGCGTCGTCTCCTCCGTCGTCGTGCGTGGCACCGCGCCGCGACGGCGAGTTGCGTCCTGGTGTACACGCGGACGCCGATGGCACGTCGATCTCGTCGGCGTTGGCCTCGAACCACTCGAGGAACGTGAGCTTCGCGATCTCCCCCGTGGCGTTTGGGTCCATGTCGTCGAGTGCGCGGTCGAGCACGCGTGGCGCACAGCTGAATCCCATGTCGAGCAGCAAACTCCCCAAGTGCTCCGTGCCAAAGCTTCCGTCATCGGTCTCGTACCGCGCGAACAGCGCGTCAAAGCATGGCGTCTCGCTCGCAGCCTCGGGCTCGCGCACGACGTCTTCCGACGTGGCGTCCTCGTACGCGTCCCCGTCGATCTCGGGCATTTGTTTTTCCTTCCTGCGTGAAGGGCCGAGAAACCAAAGGAACTTGACGGCACACGTACGACTCCGCAAAGTGATGTCTATTCCGCAGAGCAGTGCGAGTGAGTGCGCGACGCCACCCACGCGTTGTGTGTGCCTGACTGGCTTGGATGGAGTCGCTGGCAGGCATGCGTAGCTTTGTGGGCGATGCGTCTGAGCGTGTCTTTTGTCTCAAAAATAGCCGCGACAGACTCAGAGGCACCAACCGACCTCTTGCTTCGTATCCACTGTTTTTACTTCGCCTGGCGGTGGGTATGCGCGCCGCGCCAGATCGCGTCGGCCATCTTGGATACGTCGACCATCTCGGGCACGTCGTGGACGCGCAGCACGTCGGCGCCCTGCTGGATCGCGGCGCAGCACGTTGCCGCTGTGCCCCACGCGCGGTCCTTCGGGTCGGCACGGCCACAGATCTGGCCGATAAAGCCCTTGCGGGACGCGCCGATGAGCACGGGGAGCGTGCGGCACAGCGTCTTCAACTCGTCCAGGCGCCGCAGCACGCTGAGGTTGAGTTCCCCACTCTTGGCGAAGCCCACGCCGGGATCCACGACGATGTTCCACGCGAAAATGCCGGCGCGCGTCGCAGCAGCGACCCGCTCGTTGAGGTAGACGGCGACGTCATGCACAACGTCATTGTATTGCTGTACAAGTTGAAAAGGATCACGGGAAGTTAGGAAACCATACATGGTAGATGACGAGCTATGCGTTCACAAGCCCACCTTGAGTCCTGTCATAGTCTGCGGACTGCCTCGCATGTGCATGAGCACGATCTGAGCCACCGCAACACTCATTCACCACCTCAAACGACGCCTTGGACTGAGATGTATCAAACGTACCGGCACGCGCAACGCCGCGACGGTCGCGAGCATCTCTGGGTCTTTCTCACCGGCCGAGACGTCGTTCACGACGTTCGCGCCGGCCGTGATCGCCTGGCGCGCGATCTCGGCTTTGGTTGTGTCGATCGAGATCGCGACCTGACTCTTCTCTCGGATGCCGCGCACCACGGGCAGCACGCGCGCGAGCTCTTCCTCGAGCGTCACAGCCGCCGCGCCGGGACGCGTCGATTCGCCGCCAATGTCGATGATGTCGACGCCGTTCGCTTCCATTTCCAGCGCCTTTTGGACCGCGACCTCGACCGTCGAGAGCTCGTTGCCGTCACTAAAGCTGTCGGGTGTGACGTTGAGAATGCCCATGACAAACGTCTTCTCACCAAGCCGCCAGGGCGCCGTCTTGACGATCGGGAGCAATGCGACAGGCGGCGCGTACGCAACCGTTGCGTCGTCACCACGCTGCTGTAGCGCGTCGCACAGCTCACGCATCGTCTTGTGAAGCGATGGGTGCTGAAAATCCGGCGCGATGTCGCACATCGGCACGAGCACAAAGTCGCGCTCGGCGACGCGCTCGTGCGGGATGATCAGCGGGCCGTCGCGCGTGTCCGTGGTCACGACAGCATCGCCGTAGAACAGTACATCGACATCGATCACGCGCGGCCCATAGCTATGTGTGTTTAGCCCATGGTTAGTCGCGGGTATGATATGCGAGGAGCTACAAAGGGAGACACACCGGAAGGACACGGTGCGGCCGACGTCGCGCTCGATGGACTTGAAGGCCTCGAGCAGTGCCTCCGGCGTGAGCATTGTCGTGAGCTCCACGGTGATATTGAAGAACGCAGGTTGGTCCTCGATGTACTGCGGCGCCGTGCAGTACAGGCGCGACGTCGCGACGAGCGGGCCGGCGCGTTCAGCGAGCAGCGCCAGCGCGGCCTCTAAATGGGCCACTTTGTCGCCTGTACACACACACACACACACAGATGAAAACTACACTCGATAGACTCGTGCGTGGAGGGACTAGATGCATACCGAGGTTCGTCCCCAGCGCTGCGTAGACGCGCACGGGCGCCGCCGCGAGTGTCGTCGTCGTCGCCATCGCGTCTTCAGTTTGTGGCTTTCCGATCCACACCACTGGCATCGTGGAGACCATCACTCTCCTCGAGACTCTAAATGGCGTGGTCCCCATTATTTTGGGGCACGTACTAAAACAGTAGGTGATGTAGGACAATTAGAATAGGCACAGGCACGGTTCCCCTCCCCATGGGCATTCTTCCCATACCCATGCCTGCCACCATGGAAGCCTGTGCGTAAACGAACCGGTGTCTGTCTTCCGCGCCTCTATAGAGCGCGCTACGCGCTTTCTTGGGCCCTGTACACCGACCAGGCGTCTAACCATGGATCGCATGTGTCTCTGCTCATAGCTGGCGCAGAATCCGAGCCGCTCTACTTGGTGCGCGGTGCCGACAAGAGTACGTGGTTTCCCCTCGTTCCCCACGCTCGCTGTCGCTCTGCCTTTCGAACGTCCTCTCTGTATGTATGACAGTCGGTACGAGCGACGTGGACTACCACGACCTGCTCAAGGCCTACAAGCTCGAGTCCCACTTGTCCAAGATGGCCAAGGCGTCGCTGCCCACGACGTACGCGCATTTCCTGCGCGGCGTGGGCGAGAACAGGGCGTGCGAGGGCGTGCCGGGCGACCTGCTGGAGCTGCTCCAGGGCGTGCCGTTCGACCGGCCCATCGAACCGTTCCCCGAGAGCGTCGTGAAGAGCGCGCTGCAGCTGCCGCCGGCCAGCAAGCGCGCGCCGGCCATGCAGAAGCTGGGCGGCAAGACCAGCGGACTGGTCCACGCGCCGCCGCCCACGGCGAGCGAGCGGCAGGCGCTCGAGGACAAGAACAAAGCCAAAGGCAAAGACGACAAGGACAAGAAGGACAAGAAAGAGAAGAAGAAGGAGAAGCGCAAGCGCGAGGACGGCGAGATCCTCCAGAAGGTGCTCGCGCCGCTGGTCGCCGAGCTGCGCACGCTCACGTGGGCCGGCTGGATCATCAGCGGCAAGCCAGGCAACCCGTTCATCCAGAAGATCACCAAGGAGAACTGCAAGCGGCTGGGCGTGCCCAACTATTTCGACTTTATCAAGGAGCCCATGGACCTCACGCGCGTCAAGGAAAAAGTCGAGCGCGCCGAGTATTCTCGGATTGACCAGTTCACGGTCGACGTCAAGCTCATGGTCGCGAACGCCAAGACGTTTAACCGCGTGGGCGAGCCCGTCCACCAAATGGCCGTCGAGCTCGAGCAGCTCTACGAGTCCAAAGTACCGACCTACAGCGCTGCGTTCGAGGACATGCAGAACGAGCGCAAGAAGCGCAAGAAGGAGAAGAAGAAAGACAAGAAGAAGAAGAAGGACAAGCCGTAGGCCAAGCCCGGTAGAAAGAAGCAATGGGAGCCACATCGTACGTGCGGGCCTGTTCCACACCAAAGCGCAACTCGCATTGAATACCCTTTTACTTATGCTGCGCGGTACGCAGCAGAGATCGTCGGGCTGTGGCCAGCGTCGCCTTCGCGATGCTTGAGGGTGAGTGCATTGATGTGGAAATTGTCGATCCGCGACGCGCGCTTGTCCTCGGACTGGATGGTCCCGGCTGGATCGTGGACGACGTGGCGACGGACGACCGACGGTGGGAACGCGCCGTCGTCCAGCATGACCCGTGCAATCACATGCGGCGTCGAAATGGCGTGGAGCGCGTCGCCACGGGCAGCACTTTGAGGTGTGCAATGGGACGAACACAACGCCGCAATGAGTCCGACGACTAAAAAAAAACAGCCCACGCAAGTGAGCACGGCATTGGACGTCGGGATGGAGACCCAGAGCGCGAGGATCGGCTCGTTGCCGTCGAACGCAAGCGTTTTGGTGCCCAGCGTGTCGCGCTCCTTGGCGTTCTGGAAGAGGAAGAATAGGCCCGCCGTGTACCCCGGCTGGAGCGTCGACTCCATGTACAAGTGGTTGTTCAGCACGAGCTGCTGCCTGTCTTCCTGTGAGTACCGGCACTGGTCGGTTTGACGCTCCATGCCAAGCGCATAGTTGCCGACGTTCTGCGGCAGCAACAAGTCGCCGTAGATGTAGTTGGAAAAGCTGTCTTCCGTGGATTTTGTGGGCGGTTCCACGACGGTCACGAGCCGCAGCGGGCGCAGCGCCGTCTCGTTGAAGACGTAGTTGAAGCGCACAGGACTGAGCGTGTCGAGTGGGAGCGCGTTCGCGCCCAGCAAGAGCCGCTTGCGGTTCGTGAGCTCGATGTCTAGCCCCAGACAGCCGTCGGGCGTGATGCAAGTCGCGTTGTACTTGGCCGCCAAGTTCTGCGGCTGCCACGTCAGGCGACTGACCGTGAGCGAGTAGAACTTGCGCGCGTTCACGGCAGAGGGCGAGCGGCTGGTGTTGCCCACGATGGCGTCCGCCGATAGCCGCTTGCCGGCGCTGACGATGATGATGGAGCTTTTGGACGCGCGCGGGCACTGGATCTCAAAGTCGTTCATGTACCTCGAAGACCCGTTGAGCGGCAGCGACTGGAGCGTGTCCGACCCGTCGTCGTTCTCGCAGGCCGCGTACGCGTGGACGACCATGGGCGTGTCGTCGTCCAGCCGCGGAACCGCACAGATCCGCGCCCATGGGCCACATGATAGTTCCATCACGCGCGTCGCGTTGGTCGTGGCATCACGCGTGAGCAAACGCTTTGGGTCCACTTGCACGCGCAGCGTGACCGCATCCAGCGCGATCAACGGCGAGAGGGTGGCGTGCGCAAACTCGATTTCGACGTCGGTGCGCGAGATGTTGTTGGCGAGCATGGGAAGCGCCTTGAGAAACGAAGCGATGGTCGTCGGGCGTAGCAGCCAGTCGCGGCGAGCGCTCTCGGAGACCGTCTCGTCCGGCGGCAGCAAGCCCGTGGCGATCGCCGTGGGGATCGTCTCGCCATCACGGCGGTTCCCAAACACACTGGTCGGGACCTTGGCCCCCCACGGCATTGTGCCCGTGCGGCGTCCCCACGGGATGTACGTGCCCGAGATTAACGCCGCCGTGACCAGCAAGTCGGCGCCGCGCGAGGCGTTCATGGGCAGATCGATCCCCGCGACATTCTTGTTGGCGTCTTTGTCCGTGGCATTGACCGTGAAGCGCAGCGTCTTGGGCGTCACGGCCTCGGGCAGCATGTCCTGCATCCAGTCGCGCTGTGGGAATCCGTACGAGACCACGTCGTCCACCGTGCGGAAGTCAAAGTTGAACAGACACTTGGGCAGCGCCTTGGGCACGTGCGGCAGCACGACGCTGCGCAGCACCGTGTTGGCGACGGGGTTGTTGCGCTGGGTCTCCGAAAAAAACGCCGTGATGGTCGTGGTCGTGGCCGCACCCCGCGGCGTGTCTGAAGAAGCCAGCACCGAGAGATCGCTGCTGCGGATCTTGGCGTCGACGCCCAGGTCGCGCAGCTGGACGTTGAGCGCATTGAAGCCGTTGTTCAGGAAGAACCCAAAGGCCGCGCTCACGATCAATGCGATGGCACCGACGTGCCAGGCCGGCTCGGGCCGCAACAGCGCCCGCGTGAGAAACTGGAGCACCAAGAGCTGCGTGGCCATGGCGACGACGAGCTCGAGCGGCCGCCCGAGCGCCGACGCGATGTTGCCCGAGTAGCCGTTGTACTTGTCCAGCAAATCGTCGCGGTCCTGCTGGGCCATATCGGCGCCGTTGAGCGTGCGCAACTGGACGCCACGCTGGAAGAACACCATGAGCACGACCAATGCGCCCACAGTAACAACGATCGTAGCCGAGAGCAGGCCGCGACGCAACTGCAACGCGACGGTGAGCTTGGAGCCCGTGGCGGGCGACGAGGCATCGCAGTAGCCGTTGTGGCGGGTCGTCGCGCTCTCGGGGTGCCGCTGCATGATCTTAGTCCGGCCACGCGTGAGTACAGTGGCGTTCAAACGAGATATGCGTGTTCGACGGGCGATTGGAAAGTGGGTGATACTTGGCGACAGGCGACGAGGACGGAGCCCCACCGTTCAGTGTTGCATCGGCTACATGGCCGAACGTATCACGCTCTTCATTTCTCGGCGGAAGGAAGGCCAGAAGTCAGGAAGACTCTCGCACTCAACCCACCCACTGTGACCGGTTGCCGTGCGCTTTCTGAGAAACGGATGCGTTTATGAAGTGTCAGTGGTCAGTACAGTTCAGTAGTTCGTCCTTCTGAGCGGTGGTCTCCCCCAACCAATTACAAATAACGTCCGCGGCTGAGCTCACCAGCGATGGGATGAGAGTGGGTGAACACAAACATACACCGAGCAGGTCAATCCGAGCTTTCACCAGCCCAAAGCCGCAATATGCAGGCTCCACATCGTGCGCAATCCTGTATCGTATGATATGGGTACGGTTCCCACCTGTGAAGCTTCTCGCAAACACCCGGTAATGCTCTATCTACTGCTCAATCAGTTTTCGGAGTTTGCTCATAAACTAGATGCACCACCGCGACGACGACACGCGCGCAGCGCTCAAGGCCGCAGCGCGGACGCTACTGGGCGACGACGGCCGCCAATGCGCGCCGCAACACGCGGCTCCTTAAGTTCCTGCTGCGGGTCCGTCGCTTTGAAGGCGACCCGTTGCCGCTGCCTCGAAGATGCGTCCTCGCATGGTTGAGTGTTGTGGTCAGCAGCCACGTTGCGCTGCGGCACCTCGACAGCGTACTGCTCCTACACATAACCGTCTTGGGCTTGACGAGCGAGCGTCGTGTGCGATCCGTGCAGGTTCGCTGTGCGTGAGATTTCCCATCGCGACTGCCACATCAGATGACAACCACAGCCACGTCGCAAGTCTGAGACAAGAAGCCGAAGACTGAGAGGAGCAAAGTCGGCGGTTGGTGGTGATCGATGAAACTGTGAAACCAGGTTCGCGGTTCGCGATTCCGAGCCGTCATGACCACACAGCGGCGATGGGTCTCCCGTAGACCCGGAGACTACGACGTCTCGATTTGGGGCAATAGAAAGGCGCTGGATACCAAAGGCTTGTCGCCTGCTGCGTTCAAGAAACTCCCACACGATCGCGGAGCGCGCGTGTTCGACAAGGACCGCGCAGTCTTCAGATCCGCTTTGAGTGTGGTGAGTCCATCACAACCCTCTCGGATACGATATAGCTACATCGGTCCCGTGGCTCCTCGCAAAACCCGGTACTCTTCTCTATCAGCCGGTAGTCATGTATCAGTTCGACGATTTCCGTTGTCACGGTCTCTCACCTTCGCTCTTCTTCGGATGCGCGACCATGACGACGACGCGGTCGCGGACACGCGCGCGGCGCTCAAAGCTGCGGTGCTGGCGCTCTGCAGGCGAACGCTTCCGCACGAGCATACGCGCGGCGCGCCCGACAAGCTCCTTCTCGACGCCTGGAGCGTGGCCGCGTGGGAGCGCGCGACCGACAGCGACGAGGTCTTTTACTTGCCGTGCTCCTATTCGCCCGAAACGCGTGAGTTCTGCGCGCTGCTCGAGGCGCTCGATGTCTTGCCGCTGGTCGCCCACGTGGACCTCGCGCTGTGGAAAGAGATCGCGCGCGATGTCTGGAGGCAAGGCCCTGAGCAGTGGGCGGACCTCGTCGCGACGCGCACGGCGCTGCACGTTGGCGTGGACGTGACCATGAACTTGGCCGTTGAGGACGTTGCCGTGGCGTGCGAAAGCGTGGTCGCGTGGCTGCGGGCTCCGCGCAGCCGTCGCTACGGGGAGGCGCGC
>JAADXJ010001073.1:0-11251 GCA_023337735.1 Pythium biforme
ACTGTTAAACTGTTGAACTGCTGGTACAGATTTCAGCATGCACACCCACTTTTGAAAAGAACTGCATAATGGTGCTCCCCATTTGGCACCCTGATGGCTTGCTTAGACTCTGTGCTTCCTGAAACTGACAGCCACGCGGTCGAATCTTCAAGCTTCGATTTTTCACTGGCACGGGGTTGTGACCAGAATGCTGTTGCGTGCTAAGGGTGGCGCCATGCTCCCCTTGTGAGTTTCCTCTGGCAATCGGCCAAGCTGCCAGAGGCTGCCTGCCAGCCACAACAAATGGCACCTACAATGCCTTCGAGACTCGACCGTCGTTGTCGGGCCGTTTGACGCAAGTGGCCCAGTCCACATCAAGTGGATGCAAAAGAGGCGGAACGAGTCGCGTTGGCAGGTGCTGCATCCACTAGCGTACGGTACAGTACAGTACACGTTCGACAGTTTCCTCCAACAACACCCTCTAGCGAGAAACGGCCAATCTGCCAGCCAGCCAAACACTTTGGTAGGTGTCACATGCGCATCACATTTTGCTTCATCATTCTCCAGCTAGTGATTCACCAGCTTTGGGAGACGAGGCTTCCGAGACTCGCGAGAATCACTGCCCAAAGGCAACCTTCGAAAGGTTCAATCACGCACGCATGGGCTGCGTTGTGATTTGAGCTCTGGTTGGGTTACTCACGACTCACGACACCCAAAAGCTCGGGTGCGGGTTGACGTGACGCTCTCGGAATGATCCCAATGCTAAAATTTCAGGCCGCCAACGTCGCTGGATTTTTTCTGAGGATTGTGAGCGGAAGCTGCCGACGACAAGGACTACTGATGACCATGGTGGTCGACAGAGAGAGAGAGAGAGAGCACCCAGGAGATCGAGCCGATATCACGACGAGTGCCGTCTACTACACTATTGTAGTGGAAGCTGCCGCCCGACGACGAGGAGGCCAAAGGTGCATTCCACTGATGTGCCACCCACACCCCGTTTCTTGGCGTTGCTACTGATGAACACGAGGACCAATAATTCCAAGAAAGAGTGACACTGGATACCGACACAATCACCATGGAATGTGTGCTTGATTAGACAAGAGTGGCATAGAATGCATCCAGGACACAGAGGTCCTACATCCCCATCCACACACTGCGCTTCCTACGCTAGACACTAATATCTTCTTCCTTCACGAGGGCTGCATCTCTCGCCTTCTGTGAGGTCGTCTCTCCTACTTGGGGACGGTCATGACACCGAGACGCAGCAGCTGACGCAGCGACCAGCCCGAGACCACGCCATCCAACTTCTCGTCGTCGTGGTGCCACGACCAGAAGGCCCAGCCGGCGTGGGCGCCGTTGAACTGCTCGAGCTGGAGCGCCGCAAACTGCTTGAGCAGGTTGCGGTCCTTGAACTTGGCCTCGCCGGGGTTGCCCAGGCTCCACTCGCCCATGAACACCCAGTTGCCGGGCCAGTTGTCGAAGTGGTCCGTGTGGAAGTTGCGCACCGAGTCCAAGATCTGGAACTCGTTCTGGTTCTCGTAGCCCCACTTGTAGTACACGTGCCACTCGGTCCAGACGTTGGTGAACTGCGGCCAGCGCATGAACTCGCGGTTCGTCCACTGGCTCTGCTCCGACAGCTTTGGGGCGACCGCCAGGATACAGTCGTTGCCCGTCGCGCGGATCTGCTGATACGCCTCGATGTAGTACTTCTTGGCCAGCTCGTAGTCAATGTCCGTGGGCTCGTTCATGAGTCCGAGACCGAGGAACGCCGGCGCGTCCTTGTAGCGCTCGGCAAGCTTGGTCGCGAAGCGCAGCGAGCTCTGGTAGTTGGCCTCGCCCTTGCTCCAGTTGACACCCCACATCTCCTGCGGCGCGCTGTGGTCGTTGCCGTTTTGGGAACCTTGGTGCGAGTGGAGACTGAGCATGACGGCGACGTTGTACTTGACGGCCCAGTCGTTGATCAGGGTATCCAAGTACTTGAGGGAGCCGGGCGCGTACACCTTGCTAATGTCGGTCGGCTGCACGCCCGGGATGTCATCGACGATCCAAAAGCCCACGGGCACGCGCACCATGTTGAGCCCGACGTCGCGGATCTCGCGGAGGTCGTCCTCGGTGATCCACGTCTTGCGGTGCTCCTCGAACTGGCGCACGCCGCGCTCACGCTCGCCCTTGTCGTTCCAGTACTTCATCGTGATGTACTCGCCGCCCCAGGCCGTGTGCACACTCGGGTTGAACGTTTCGTCCCAGCGCGCCTCCTGGTTGGGCACACCCTTCCACTGGTCCGAGGTCTTGGACATCCAGTACTCCGAGACGAACCAGCCGCCGAGGTTCACGGAGCGCGAGGGGACCGAGCCGCTGCGTAACGCGTACTGCACATGGGGCTTGGACGCACCGGCGCTTAGTCGGCCCGAGACGGACCCCGGACTCGGCTTGACGTCGCCCACGGCACTCTTGAACCAGCACACGCCGCCGTCCCACTGGGTCCACGTGTAGGCCGCGCAGCCTTGCTTCTTGCTGCAGAGCGCGCAGCAGTCGCCGGCGTCCGACGCGCGCGCGCTCCCAATGTCGTTCCCGACGATGTCGGCACTCTGCATGAGCTCGCACTGGTCGGTGGGCGTCGACGAGCCGGCATCCAGCACGCCCGAGGTCACGCCCTTGTTGTCCACGGCCGTGCCACGTGCCGACTTGAGCCAGCACGTGCCACCGTTCCAGTCACTCCAGGTGAACGCACGACAGCCTTGCGTGGCGCCGCAGAGCTTGGTGCACTGCGTGGCATCCGTGCCCGGGAAGTTCGTGAGGTCGTAGCCCTGGTAGTCCTTGCCCTCTTGGATGGTCCACTTGGCGCCGCTGCGGTCCGCCTCCGAGACTTCGGCCGAGTGGACACCCGTGGCGGCACGGACCGTGCCACGCGCGCTCTTGAGCCAGCACGTGCCACCGTTCCAGTCGCTCCACGTGTAGGCGCCGCAGCCCGAGACGGCCTGGCACTTGGCCACGCAGTCCGCGGCCTTGGCGGCGGCCACCGAGCCGACGTCGTTGCCCACATAGTCAGTGTTGTCTTCCGTGCGCGCGTCGATCGTCCCGGAGACGGCGCCGCTGCTGCTCTCCACCTGCGTGACGCTGCTCTTGAGCCAACACGTGCCGCCGTTGAAGGCGGTCCACGTGAAGGCCTTGCAGCCGGGTGTGTCGTGGCACTTGCCACAGCATGCGCTTGAGGCCACGCCACCGACGCTCGAGAGGTCCTTGCCCACAAAGTCCACACCGTTTTGAGGGGAGCAGGTCACCGTCGCGAGGCTGCGCGCCATGGTGATGTTGCCCAGTGGCGTCGACGAGGCCACGGCGAGCGAGGTCGCGAGCAGACCGGAGACCGCCTGCCAGTGCATCGTGAGAGGAGAGTAAGTGCCTTGGTTGGGGACGAAGGCAGGTACGACCACCCTTGGAGAGCGGCCTTGTTGGTTCTTTGCTGGGACTTCGGTCCGAGAGGGCGAAGTAGAAAGTGAGAGAGCAGAGGCCAGTGGCACTGGGTGAGCGGCAGCGAGTCGAGCTTCTTGGCCCAGACCCAAGAGCTGGGAACCTGAGCCTCAGGCTGAGGGCAGGCCTTGCGCTGACTAATTGGACTGACTAGTTGGCGCACACTGTCGTGTACCTAGCGGACGTGGAGGGGCAGCGGCCATGCAGGACCACTCACTGGCCTTCCTAGAGGGAAACGCCCGTGAGAGACTCTCAGAGAGTCTCACGGGCTCACTGAGACCGATGGCATTCCGACGGAATTTCGGGAAATATCATGGGGTATCACTGATATGGCCGCGCACGGGAAACGTGTGGACCGCGTGTCTCTTCCAGTGGATACTATGGATAAAAGCTAGAGATATCACGGGCTCTGGGGGAAAAGACTCACGGTATCGGATGCTACAGTAGTGCACTCAATGAGTGAAGCATACAGTAGGCCGCACCCGTCAGTCCAGTATCAAGTTGTGCACCTGCGCGAGGGACCCAACATAATGTATCACGTCGTGCACCCGGCTGGACGGGCACGAGTGGGTTGGCATGCGCTATTTTGAAAGGAAATGCTAGGCACAGCATTTCCTTTCCACACGCACAGTACCAGTAGCGGATACACAACGAGACTGCCGCCAGAAAGATCGTCGTGGATGCGGTTGGCCTGTCTGCATGGAGTCATCGCGCATCCTCTTCAGCTGTGATCAGCGTTCTTGCCAGATGGCTCGACCTGGTTGCCCTGACGCGGATGGCCGAGATCATGTGGAAGTTTCCTGGCAGACTTTGCCAAGGGTTATGCCAAGGTGTGCTGTTTGAGATTCGTGATGGTACTGGATACAGTGCACCCAGCAGCTCGGTGCTTGGCCGCCATGGTGGCAGTCCACTGCCACAGTACAGTACTTGCGTGGCGTGGCGCTCTTCATACACGACACTAATGCAGTGTAGCAATCCAGGCGAGAGACAGACGCATGGATGCACGTGACGTCCTCGAGGCGCACAGTAGATGGTGGTTTGTGGTTTGAGGCGTTGGTGGGTTCAGTGAACTCACGCAGCGCGAGACAAAGCGCGTGCAGGACGCTTCGGGGGTCATAATCACGCGCGGTGCTGCGGACGCTTCGTCTCGGTTCGTCTCGCTTCGTTTCCACTGACGACTAGCGCCAACCCACAATCCACTGTTCAGAAAATCACATCCTGGCCATCTGGCGCTTCAGAATCGCTCACATCCACTGATTTAGCGTCGAAATGACCAGAGTAACGTGCACCAGGCGCATTGTTCCGCGGCACATCAATCTACTAAATCAGTGTATAAGGGTATGCTCTCAGCGACTTCAACTGGATCGCCACGTCGCGACGCGCCTCGTTTCTGAGATTCAGCGCGACGGTGATGAGGTTCCAAGCGAAACGGCCCAGTGCGCGCTTCCGAGAAGCTTCCGTCCGTGAGCAGCAAAGCAATTCGCACGATCAAGGCGGAAGGCAGGAGAAGTCAGCGGCGTTCTCTGTGAATCCACAGACGCCTGGTTTCTTTGTCGCGGCGTGGTTTCCGACGTTCGTTGTGTCCGCTCTTGTCTGGTGGATGGTGAGCTGGGGGTAGTGGCGGCTTGAATTGTTGAGCCGGTCCGGTTTAGATCGAAGTCCACGCCATCGCAGCTGACGCCACGGCCAGCAGCACCGTCGGGAGCCTACCGGTCGTGGTCGTGGCAGCCAGCGACGCTGGGGCCTTGGGCGTGGAGCTGTTGCTTTGCTCGGCCGTGGGGCGCGGCAACACGACGGTCGGCTCCTCATCTTCGACCTCGCTGCTGCCGCTCTGGCTCTGGCTCGCGCTGTTGTCATACACGACGAGCACTTGGCTCGTGGTACCGTTGCCATTGCCACTGCCACTGCCACTGATGCTGATGTCGCTGTGGTCCAAGGACAAGTTGCTGCTGTTGGCCTGGCACTTCGGTTTGCGCGTGGGCTCGGTCGTCGGGATCTCGACGATGCCCTCTTTCAGCAGCTGCCGTAGCGACCAGCCCGACGGCTGCTTCTTGGTCTCTTCGTCGTGGCGCCAAGCCCAGAATGCCCAGCCGGCAGGCGCCTTCTCGGCCTCTTTCATTTGGGTGCGCGAGTAGTTCTTGAGCTCGTCGCGCGTAAGCTCAATCTCGTCGATGGTCGCGAGACTCCACTCGCCCAGGAAGATCGGGTTTCCTCTCCAGTCCTTGAAGTGACTGTTCGCGTACGTATCGGCGGCCTTGAGCATGCCGGTCTTGTCCACGGTCTCCCAGCCCCACTTGTAGTAGATGTGCCACTCGTGCCAGACGTTGTAGTAGTCCGGACAGGTCATGAAGTCGCCCATGGTCGGCGGGCCTTGGTTCTCGAGCCAAGGTGACGTGACAACGATGCAGTCGTTGCCGTCGGCGCGGATGCGCGCGTACGCGTCCTTGTAGTACTTCTTGAGCACGTCGTAGTCCGTCGGGCGGTTGGGCTCGTTCATGAGGTTTAGACCCAAAAACGCAGGGCTGTCCTTATAGCGCTTGGCGATGAACGTGGCGTAGTTGAGCGAGCTTTGGACGTTCTCGACGCTGTCGCTCCACGTGGTCTTGCCCATCTCGGCCGGTGCGCTGTGGTCGAAACCGTTCTGCGAGCCGCGGTGCGCGTGGAGCGAGACCATGACCGCCAAGTTGTACTTGGCGCCCCAGTCGTTGATGAGCGTGTCGAGGTACTTGAGCCCTCCGGACGGGTACGCCTGCGTGAGCGCCGACTGGTCGCTCTTGTCCTCGTCGTGGATGATCCAGAAACCGGTCGAGACGCGCACCGTGTTGAGCCCGGTCTTGGCGATCTTGGCGATGTCCTCCTCGGTGATGAACGTCTTCCAGTGGGCGTCAAACTGTTTGTTGCCTTGCTCCTTGCCCAGGTACTTCATCACGGCGTACTCGCCGGCGTAGCCGATCTTCTCTGGAACGTTCGTGTAGAGCGGCGACGTGAAGGCCATCCAACACTCGGAGAGCAGCCAGCCCCCGAGGTTCACGGCACGGGTGGCCAACTCGCCGCGGCGGATCTTGTACTGGACATGCTCGCCCGAGACGGACGAGCCGCCGAGCGCGGCGAGACACGCCGTGGCGGCCAGGAGCCGCGTCACAAAGCGAGCCATACTGCCGTGTAGAGTGGAGGACAGACAAATCTAGTACCGGTACCGAGACGTGCGAATGGCAGAATGGACCAGTTCTCACGTTGGCAGTCGGGCGTGTTTGTCCAGGCTGCCGCTCGCCGGCTGCCGCGGATGGCGTCCGGAGAACAGCAACTTGTCAAGTGTTTGTGGCCCGAGATGTTGTGATTGCCGAGATCCCTACCCCTCCAGTGACACGAGAACAAGTTTTGATTGGATCAATCTGCTCCCACTAGAGGAAATACACGCTCTAGTCGAGAACAGAAAACGGATCGGCACGTGAAAGTGCACGATACCTCTGGAACCGATTTTACGGTTGGACAAGAGAGATGCTAATTAGCATTGCCAATGCTGCATCATGCGAGGACAAGGAAGGTGTTGTCGCCGTGGGAGAGTCATTAAAATCTCAATTGAGTCTTCGTCAAGTATTGTACACCAGAGTCTGCGAAAGACAGGCAGATTGAGGCAGCGTTTGAGATTGCGGTGAGGCCAACTGGAACTATCACCGAGACGTGATCTGATCTTGGAGTAGAATCATGCATAGCACACCACTGCGTACAGCAGTCGCTTATGGAGCAGGTTCCCATGCCATTGGATAAAGAGTCTCCTCCAGGAAAAAGAGGCCGCATCCTCTACTGAAGTTGTGAATGGACTGTGTTTCCCACTGCCTCTCATGCGGAGCCTGCAGTCCCGGTATCCAGGTTGTGGACCACCACGTGTTGCCTCTTCTCTGATCAAGAACAAGCGGAACAGAAATCCGAAAAACCAAGAACAGTTCCAACATACAGAACGTCAGGGAACCGGATTCTAAAACCACAAACACGTTCTCTTCTCGTTTACTCGGCCTTTTGCACCTGCTCCGTGTATCCTGTAATGCCTTCAGTGGGCATCTCTGGATCGCATCCAGGGGGCCAGCTCACTGGAGTGGCTGCTGCCACGGCAGCACGAGCTCTCCTCCACGCAGCAACTGGCGCATGGACCACCCCGAGGTCGTGGCTGCTTCGTCGTCGTGGCGCCACGACCAGAACGTCCACCCGGCGCCGGCCTGTTCGTAGCTTTGCAGCTGCGCCTGCGCGAACGCCTTGCGCTTGGTCTTGTCCGTAATCGTGGACGTCGCGAGCGCGCCGGCGTTGAGGCTCCACTCGCCGACCAGGATCGGGTTCCCTTGCCAGCGCGTGGCGTTGAGGAACGCGTCGGCGTAGGCCCCGGCGGCCTTGATCAGCGCGTCCTCGCTCGCGTCCTCAAAGCCCCAGATGTAGTACCGGTGGAACTCGTGCCAGACGTTGGTGAAACGCGGCGGGCGCATGAACGTCATCATGAACGGAGGCGTCTGCTGGGCCAAATTCGGTGACACTACGAGCACGCAGTCGTTGCCCGTGGCGCGGATGAGCTTGTACGCGTGCTCGTAGTACTCGCGCACGCGCGCCGCGCTGGTCGCGTTCTCGCTCAAGTTGGGCTCGTTCATCAAGTTCAGGCCCAGAAACGCCGTTGCGTTCTGGTACCGCGCTGCGAGAAACGTGGCCAACTGGATCGAGCTGCGGTAGTTGGCGTCGCTGTCGGCCCACGTCTTCTCGCCGAGCGCTCGGGGCGCGCTGTGGTCGTAGCCGTTTTGGGACCCTTGATGGGCGTGGAGGCTCAGCATCACGGAGACGTTGAGCTCCAGCGCCCACTGGTGCACGAGCTCGTCCAGATACGACAGCACCGTGCGGAGGCCCGTGCTGTTGACACTGGTGCTGCCCACGCCGTCTTCCGGCGCAAACATCTTGCTGGTCTCGGTGTGGAACGTAGTCGCGTTGCCGTTGACGATCCAGTGGCCCACGGGCACGCGCACCGTGTTGAGCCCGTAGCTCGCGATCTCGGCGATGTCTTTGCGCGTGATCCACGTGCGACGGTGCGCGTCGAACTGCGAATCGCCCAGGCCGTGGCCCAGCGCCTCCATGGTCGTCCACTCGCCCTGGCGCGCGATCGAGACATTGACGCCCGCCCACACCGGCGACTTGTACGACATCCAGTGCTCGCCCACGAGCCAGCCGCCGAGGTTGACGCCGCGCACTTTGACTTCGCCCCGGCGGATCTTGGGCTGCACGTGATTCACAGAAGCGGAGGCGGAGGCTGTGGTCGGTGTCAGGCAGAGGGTGGCAAGCGAGAGCGCGGCGCCCGCGAGCGTGGCACGTCGCACCATTTGTGGGGACGAGCGGAGTAGTAGAGTGGTTGGTGGCGGATTCGATACTGAGAGAGAGAGAGCGAGAGAGAGAGCAAAGAGCAGAGGAGCGGCTCGCTGCAGACCGTACGGCTCCGCGTGGCTCCTCCCAACGATAGGATCTGTTCCTGTTGAGGAACGGGAACGTGCCATGCGAGCCGCCACACTTGGAAGTCCCAAAAGCGATGTTTCGCCTGCAGCGTCTCGTACTGCTGTGCGACAGTGGCTATGGACCGAGGCGAGATCTCGGGGACAACGAGAGCGGAGGCCTTGCTCTGTCCGCCGCGACACCGACGCTGGCGTGCGATGGTACGTTGCTCTTGAACGCGAGAGGCTACTCCTATTTTTGACAAGCGTGTCGGGCATGGTCGTCAGCGCGTGGCGGATTTGAACGTCGCGAGAACGCGCCGCGAACGCTTCTCCACGCGACGTTGGTGGGGTTGTCTCATGATTCGTGCCGACAACAAACGGGGCACCAAGATGGAAAAGTCAGAACTCAGGTATCGACATTGTCAAAGGTATCATGTGCAACGCCCGGTGGTTGGAAAGAAAAGATCGATTGTATATTGGATGGACGAACGAAAGCAAAAGCACACTGCAATGGTCCAACGGAGGAGGGAGGGAGCGAGCACACGGCCACGCGACGGGGAGTGATTCGACTTTACAGCATCAGCACGAGCAGCACGACGCTCGAAAGCGCCATCGCCAGCGACGAGGCCGCCGGGGTGGTGGCGGGAACCACGCCGCTGGTCTTGTTGCTGGCGTCGCCGCGGACCGACTTCTCGGTGCTGTCCGGGATCGAATCGTTGGGCGACGCCGAATCCTGCTGACGGCTGGTGGTGGTAGAGTTGGCGGCCGGTGCGTCCTCCTGGAGCGTGATCTTGGCGGCCTCGAGGGGCACGCTCGGGCACTGGTACCGCTTGACCTGCGGGCACGCGAGACCCTTGTGTGCGTCGCCTTCCCACGTGAACTCCTTGAGCTTGAGGGACTTGGCGGGGCACTCGCTGCGCGCGGTGCGGTCGCTCGCCGGCTTGAAGGTCTGGAGCGTCGGCTCTTTGGACGTGTCCGTGCCGTTGTAGGCCGTAGCGAGGGAGTCAAAGTTGGGGAACCGCACGTAGTCGCACTTGATGGACACGTCGTCGCAGTTCTCGGGCGTGAGGTACCCGAGCCCGTAGTTCTGCGGCCCCGACTTCGTGAACGGGTACGGTACCGTGGACTTGGAGTTGGCGTTCTCGGTCGAGTACTCGAACACGAAGCCGCCGTTGAAGTGGTCGCTGTAGCGCTGGTCGTTCATCCACTTGGCGTCGTGGAACGTGCGCTGGCCGCCGAAGCCCTTGACCGTGGGAAAGCCCTCGCTCGTGCAGCCAAACTCGGTGAGGATCGTCGGGATGGAGTACTTGTAGTCGTCAAAGCTCTTCTTGAGCGCGTCAAAGCCGCTGCCGACCTTGGGGTCGGCGCTATCGGTGCAGTGCACGTACACGTTAATCCCATACCACTCGGCGTTCTCGAGCTCGTCGGTCGGGTCCGTGCGGCAGTTGTGGTACTTGGCGTGGAACTCGCGGTCGTGGTCGGCGACCACGAGCCCCACGGGGATCTGCCGCATCGTCGGACACGACCGGATGTACGCGCGCATGTCGCGCACAAACTTCTTTTGGCACGGCGCGTTCCAGTCGGACGGGTGGCCGCCGGTGCGGTGGTTCACTTCATTCCCACCACTGAACCCAATGACGTTGTCGTACTTGGAAAAGTTCTGGATGATCTTCTCGCCGCGGGTCTTGTAGGACGCGGGGTAGCAAAGCGGCGGCGCGTCCGGCGTGATCTCGCAGCCTTTGCAGCTCGAGCCCAAGTCCACGATGACGTAGATGCCCGCGGACTGGAGCGCGCACATAAAATCGGTGTGGTCGCCGTCCGGGTCCACGGCGTAGAGGCGGATGGCGTTGGCGCCGACGGCCGCAAAGTGCGGCACGTCGCGGCCCCAGATGTGGCGGTACTGCTTGGTGAAGAGGTCGAGGTTGTTGGCGTCGAGCAGACCCGTGTTGGGCCGCGGGTAGTAGTTGACGCCGCGCATCCCAAAGTACTTGCCCGTGACTGCGTCGAAGAAACGGTAGCCCTTGATCACCAACGGGTTCGTGCCCTCGCCCTGCGCCGCCGGCGTGGTGGTCGCCGTTTGGCCCGGTGCCGTCGCTGCCGGTGTGTTGGCCGCGGGCGTGTTGGCCGCGGGCGTGTTGGCCGCGGGCGTGTTGGCGGCCGGGGCGGTCGGGTTCAACGCCTGTGTGAGCCCAGCAGCACCGCCGGCCATGCAGAGCAGAGCGGCGAGCGCGAGCGCGGGCGTCCAGAGCTGGACCATTGGGTTTGTTGTTGGGGAGTGGTGGCGGACTGGACGGAAGTGGGTAAATTGTGGAATGGGACGATCGTAGGTTCATCCCCAAGCGTCA
>JAADXJ010001074.1:0-11250 GCA_023337735.1 Pythium biforme
CAACAACAACAGCGGTGGCAACAACAACAGCGGTGGCAACAACAACAACGGCGGTAACACCAACAACGGTGGCAACCAGAACGGCAACCGCAACTCGTTCAACTTTGGCACCCTCAACAACAACAACAATGGCGGCGGCAACCGCAACGGATGGCGCTCGTTGCGCGCGTAAGCACGAGACCTCGTGGTCGCAACCAGTGTATGTGGTCGATCTTTTGTTTGATGATAGTACCGTGAATACAAAATACGATACCGAGCGATGGAGCGTCGCCTCCATAACACTGCCTGTGTGTGGTTGATTACTGTAGCTATCGTCGACGCCCTGGTGTCTGCCGTCTTCAGTGCTTCCTGGAGTACATGGTCATGGGCCGAACGCCTCGGCACACAAGTCGATGCTCGCGGACGCCGAGTTCATCTGGCTCGCGACACGGACTGCCTCCAATGGACCAACGGGGAGTGTGACAACCACGGGCGCGCGGTCACTGGAATGTGGGGTTGTGGTGCCACTCGATGATGATCCTGGCGGCTGGAATCGCACGCCCGTCGACGTATTCAGAATGAATGACTGACCCGTGGCTTCGTCCACGTTCTTGAGCCACCGGGGCGTCTCGTGGGAGATTTCTCCCGTGCCAACGTGGACGTACCGCACGACCATGTTCTTTCCGACATGTGTGGGCTCTTCGAGCCAGAGATCATCCATGGCCGGGAGAAGGTCGCTGAGCGCCTCGCCATTTGAGCCCGTCGACCGTTCGGATTCGTCGGACATGTCGGCTTTCGCGGACTCGGTGGGGGCAACCAATTGTAACACAGGCTCGGCGCGGTCTCGAACGAGGCCACTGAAATCCAACGATGGAACACGAGACGGCGACGAGGGTTCCTTCAGTGGGCTCCCCTTGATCATGCATGGCGTGGATTCGTGGCGTGCGAGTTGAGACGACTGCGAGGCCTCTTGTGAAATTTTCTCACTCTGCTGCCGAGCCAGAATGGTCTTCTTTTGGTCCTCGAAACTGACAGCAGAGTTGTCCTCCTCGAGTCTTGGCGGGTCGACGCGTTGCCACATCGAGTCTGGATTCGCCGGAGATGCAACCTGTTGGACGCTTGGGTCTGGCTTCGCCACACCTGGTTCCCCAGTCAGCATTAGCTTGATCTTCGTGCTCTTGACATCGAACCAACGCTTGGACCCGTCCTTGAGTTTCACATGGACCCGTGGTCCATTGAGGGAATCCTCAACGTTTGAGCTGTCGACTATTTTGCCGCTAAGTACGGACCGGTCCACTTTATCGTACACGTCCACTCGGTAGCCACGCACAATCGGCTCAAGAAGATCCCACTCGTCGCTACTGAGTTGAATTCTCGCCTTCACGTCGGCCAGATCGATCGTCACTTGTTTCTCCGCGTCTGCGGCACGCGCGACAGACATCGCCAGGTTCGACCCACTGTTGCTTCCAAGCGCGAGCTCAAGGCCGTATCTGTGAGGTTCGCCTTCTACGTGCGTCACGCGGTATTTCATGAACTGCTTCGTCGTCGACTCCCACAACTCGATCACGTGACCAAGTGCGAGCGTCGGTAGAGAATTGACCGTTGGCTTGCGAGTATGCTGCTTTGGCCGCTCGTGGCGATGCTCGTGCTCTGTGTTTTGTGATGAAGGTTGATTGCTGGCTGGCCGACTGCCTTCTCTTGTTTCAGATTTTGGAACTGGTACTGACGCGGTCTCAGGATTTATCCGGCTACTCTCTGCGTCAGTGTCCTTGTCGGGGTGAAGAAGAGGAATCACAGGCGTTCGTCTCTCGGGCGATTGAGTGGCAATGTTTGATGACGGGTCTGACGATAAGAACATAAGCTTGAAGGTTTGTGATGTCAAGTCGAGCCATTCGAGGCCGACATCCTCAAATCGGATTGGTGTGAGTCTTCCAATCTCTGCTGCCTTCAGGACGATCCCGCGGCGGAACTCTGCGTGCATCGGCGAATAAATTTCGACTGCTTGTCCGAGCGGCACGCTCTTCAGCGTCATGAGCCCGTGGATGATGACCTTGAAACTCTGCTTGGGCAGCTGGATCTCGAAAAACTGGCGCTTCTCATTGTAGAGTTGAAGAGTCTTATGTCGCAGAGAGCAAAGCAGAGCGCCTTCATGGAACCCCCCGTCGCGATCGCAGAGCTCAACATGCCCACCTTCAGTATACCAGTCGAACTCATGCGCCTCCAATGAAGGCAGCACCGCCCGGTTGGCAAGTACGACAGGATTTGGTTCCGTGTTGAGGCGTGGGATGTCTGCGATCGCAATATGTTCGGACTTGCTGGACGTCGGCTTCGACGGACTGCTAGTGCTTAATTTCCGCCCCACGATCACCTTGAACGCGTTTATTGTAAGGTCACGCCAGTCCTTGTGGCCGTTATCAAAAGCGATTAAAGCGCAGTTGAGATCGCAGTCGACCTGCTTGATGACACCGCACTCCGTCGTTACACCCGAGTGCTTTTCATCCAAGAGGATGTCGATTTGCCAACCAATCATCTCTGGCTTCAACCTCGTGAAATCGCCGGCAGCGTATATGATCTTGTACGACGCTTGTGAGAGGTCCACCTGTCGGAATGGCTCGAACGGCGATACCTGGACTGCGCACTTATGTGGGGTTGTTACGTCGACGTCCATGACGCGGCCTTCAACAAACGCTCTGGACCCGCCATCGGAATCCAAAGAGAACTCGATTCGATCGCCAATTTGCGCACCAATCGCCTGCAACATCGCTGACGCAGTGCCCACAGCCGTGTGCTGTTGTCTTGCCCTTCTGCAGAGCAGCATGTACAGGTTCAAAGCGGTTTCGCGATGCCCAACTGACGACTGGCGCGCTGCTGCTCACTGGGACGATACCCCTCCTGAACACAAAATACGATCCGAAAATAGACGAAACTGCATCCGTCAAGATCTGTCAGTCAAAACCGCAATGTGCATTTGGAGCTGACAACTAAGGCTGCGGGCGTTCAGGATCTTTTGCGTGTGGAGCCATGATGCTAAGTCCACCGTCCACTGCGTATGACGCCACGAGAGAGCGGTCAGCATGTCCAACTTCAAAATCTCCAAGCAAGTAGGGGAGACATACCGTAGAACGTTTGACCTGTGATGGAGGCGGCACCGTCACTTGCGAGAAATGCCGCGAGCTCTCCAACATCCGCGCCAGAGGCATTCCGACGCAAAGGCGAATGCTCTTCAGCGTACTTCCTCATTTTCTATAATACACCAACTCCGATCAGACCTGATTCACGCCTCGTGTCATATCTATCCATAGCAACAGCGACGTACCGAAATGCCTGGGATTCCGCGCGCAGACACGGTATTCATTGGCCCTGGGCTGAGGCAGTTGACTCGGATACCTTCCTCGCCAAGTTCGTACGCGAGCTGGCGCGATGTCGCCTCCAGTGCTGCTTTTGCTGGGCCCATGATATTGTAGTTTGGTACAATCTGCCCAGAAAGATACACCCCGGTTAGACCAGTATTCCGACATCGTCCTCTCCTGACGTGCCACCATACCTTGTTCGCACCGGCGTACGACAACGCCATCACGGACCGATCTCTCGCGGCGCCAGCGGACAGCATCGGGTACGCGGCGCGCGTGAGCGCGATCAGGCTGTACGCACTGACATCGAGCGCTTGGTTCCACGCGGCGCGGGTCGCGTGGAGCGTGCCTCTCGTCTGGAAGGTCTCGCGCGGCGCGAACGCGACCGAGTGCACGAGAATGTCAAGCTCGTCGTCGAACGCGAGCGCGCACTGCTCCATGAGCGCCGCGATCGATGCGTCGCTCTCAACGTCACATTCCGCGAAACGGAGCGACTGGGAAGTAGCTGCCGCCTGGTCACTGTTGTGGTGATCGTAGTTGTGCTTGTCGGCCGCGAACGGCAGCTCAAACGCGCACGCTTTGATCTGGCTTTCCGTGAGCGACGAGCGCGCCGCGACCATGCAGCTCGCGCCGTGGGCGAGCAGCGCGTGCGTGACGCTCGCCGCGAGCGAGTGCTTGTTCAACAGACCGACGACGAGCGCGCGCTTGCCCTGTAGAGACGCCCCGCGTATCGCCATTTTTGGTCGGGTTGTCGCGAGTATTTTCCCTCCACTGCCGCAAGCTTCAACCATCGAAACTGTGGGAGCCCGCGAACGCACTAATTTAGTGTGTACGATCCTGGAATATCGAGTTTCTCCTTGTGGTTACGTCCTCGGAATTCTCCCCCAAATAGTGTGGCGTACAGTGTCAAATAACTGGAAGCAGAGTGAAGGTCACTTTGGTTTCCCCTTCGTTGGAAACACCGCAGTCTGGGAAAAGCACGGACAAAGCATGGGTGTCCAGAATCTGTGGATGCTGCTGGCGCCCGTGGGGCGGCAGATTGAGATCGAGACACTAGCGTCGAATGTACTGGCGGTGGACGCGAGCATCTGGCTCACGCAGTTCATCAAGGCGATGCGTGATGATGAAGGCAACATGATCAAGAACGCCCACTTGATCGGCACGTTCCACCGCGTTGCAAAGTTGCTCTTCTACCGCATTCGCCCCGTGTTTGTGTTTGACGGCAACACGCCCGAGATAAAAAAGCGCACGGTCGCGCGGCGGCGCAAGCGCCAGGAGTTCCAGGTGTGTATATTTTATGGGGAACGTGTGCTTGTTGATCTAATGAAGTGGGTTGACTCATGGGACGGGCTTTATTGGACTTGCAGGCAGCGAATCTGAAGCAAACTGCGCAGCGCATTTTACTCAATCGGTTGAAGCTTTACCGAGAAGAGCTGAAGAAGAACGGTGGGAAGCCGCCGGTGAACTCGGCTGTCGCGCCAGACTTCATCCTGCCCAGTGCTGCGCCCGAATACAAGCAAGATGAAGTGATCGCGATCGACGACTCTGATGACGAGCACGACGACCGGAAACTGGCGGCAGGGCGGATTACAGTGGACGAAGGAGACGGCGTGGCAAGTTCTCAAAGAGTGGCGTCTGTGGACGAAGAGGAAACCAAGTCGAACAGAGACTATCTGAGCGATGACGACTACATGACCGCTGACGACATTGTCCTAGATACGTCGCGAATGTCGCGTGTCGACCTCGACGCTGTGTTTGCGCTGCCCGGCCATATCCAAAAGGACATGATTGCGCGAATTCAGCGTGACCGCCGCCAAGAAGCGCGTGAGCAGTTTATTCCCCTCGCCGGCATTCCAGAGGCCTACTCACGCACGCAGATCTCGAGTTTTCTGAAGACAAGCCAACTGAATCGGCAAATCATGAAAGCTCGAAAAAAGAACGCCCAGGTCGAGATGGCGAAAGCTGCTGCAGAAAACTTGGCAGAACCTATTCACGGCCTCGCTGGGAGCGGTCAGCGAATCGCTTCGAGTAGTGATCGATTCTTCATCTACGAAAAGAGCAAGACACACGGTTCTGGTGAGGGAAGTGGAGATGAGCGTGCGAATGCCGAGTTGACTCGCAATGAAGCAGCCGATTGGAAGCTCTCGGGCTCAGTGGAAATTCCGGCTGAAGCTGAAGATGACGAAGATATATTTGATCGAATTCATGGATCGAAGAGAAGACACCGATATCTTGAAGATGGTTCGGCTGTGGTGAAGAAAAGCTTAGGTGACTTCTCGGTTGCCTCGGTTCCAGGCTTCACTGCTGAAGTGAGCCGGGCTCAACGACGCAAGATTGCCGTGGAAGAAGCGCGTCGCAAATTCATGGAGAAAGCCCAGCCCAAGCAGCCAGAAGGGCCAGCCGTCAGTAAATCGAGTGGAGGTGATCCGAACGCATTGAAGCAAGAGCCACATACCGGCAGCATTACGATTACTTTCAAGACAGAAGACTTGAAGTCGTTGGACGAGAAAGCCCAAATGCTGTTTCCTTCATCATTGTTCGCCACGGCGAGAACTGACGAGAGTGGCCCAGTCTTGTCGCACGATTCAGATGAAGCAGAGGCAGATGATGTTGGTACGTGGTTGGCTGGACTTGTTTATGCTCGACTTCTGTGCTAACACTCATGTTCGACAGAGTGGGAAGATGTAGCGACAGTAGAAGCTCTGCAGCCTGGTGTGGAATTTGCTGAAATTGTTCAACAGAGAGGAATAGGTCGTGCAGATGAGGGCAGTGCGCACATTGAAGCCGAAGTACCACCACCCTGTGAAACAGTTTCGAAAGGAAAAGTCCCAAAAGACGTCATTCGGCTTGACGAAGATTCGGACGAGGATATTCAGTGGGAGGAAGTGCGGAACGACACTTCACGTGCGAAAGATACATCGGAGATTTCTCAAGCGACCGAGCGAAGCCCGATTGACACTGCTGAGCTTGACCAAGTGGACGTTGAAGCTGAAATCGAGCCGGATGAAAAAGATTTGTTCTCATCGTTGCGCGCCGAGATTGATGAGGAGAGAGCTGAGGAAGACCTTGCCGCTCTCAGAGCGGAGGCGCTTCAGTCTGCCATCGCGACTGCATCCAACTTGACGTAAGTTCTACCAGCCTGCTGTTATCACAGACGGTTTTCGACTGACGTGATGATTGTCTTGTAGCCAATGGGCCGCCGGTGCTGTCAGGCGAGCACTAGCTCAGCATACCAAAACCTCGGATTCACCGTTGAAGGTTCACACTCCAGATAAAGTGCCACCTCCGCGAAAGGCACGAGCACTTGATCAAGGACAAGAGGTCGTTGACTTGTCACTAACTGAACCTGGTCATTACGAGAGATCAGCGAGGGAAGCGGTTGACCAAAGCGCTGGGATTGTTGTTGAGGAGAAGGACTCGGACGATCACCTTCTGCAACTTGCAATGGAGAAGTCTATTGAGCATGAACGACAGACTGGATCCGGGAGCGCGTCTACCCGGTACTTGCAATACTCATCAGCTACCGAACCAGAGCCAGCTGTCGACGTCGATGCGATTGTGGAAGAGCAGAAAGAGTTGAAAAAGCTTCGAAACCGACAACAGAGAGATACAGAAGGTGTGAACGACGAGATGGTGCAGGACGTGATGGAGCTTCTGCAGCTCTTCGGAGTGCCGTACCTTGTGTGCCCGATGGAAGCTGAAGCCCAATGTGCTGCACTCGAACAACTCGGGCTCGTTGATGGCATCATCACTGACGACAGCGACATATTCCCTTTTGGCGGCAAGAAGGTGTACAAGAACATCTTCCACAACCAGAAGTTCGTCGAAGCTTTCTTCGCTGATGACGTCCAAAAAGAGCTCGGTTTCTCTCAGGAAGAGATGATCGCGTTGGCGATGCTACTCGGAAGCGACTACACGGACGGTGTTCGTGGCATCGGTATCGTGAATGCATCTGAGGTTGTCGCAGCGTATCCTGGACTTGACGGTCTGAAAGAGTTCAAGCAGTGGGTCCAGACATTCGATGTCGCAGAAGAGGCTCGTCGGAGGCTGGAGAAGAAGAAGAGCCAGGCCGAAATCGATGCAATGAGTCCTCGAGAGCGGTTTGAGTATACCCATGCCAGCGTGCGACGCAAGTGGGAACTTGGCGACGAGTTTCCAAACTCTCGTGTTGTCCAGGCGTACAAAACACCGCAAGTGGACCGGTCGGACTCGCGATTTTCGTGGGAGCTACCCAATCTTGCTGGGCTACGAGAGTACTGCACACAGACGTTTGGATGGGAGCAGTCCAAGACCGACACCGTCCTCCTTCCTTTGATGGAGCAGATTGCTTCATTTGCAAACGAGCGTCATCGACAGACGCGAATTGATCAGTTCTTCACGAAGTATGACGACAACGTCAAGTACGCAAAGATACAGAGTAAGCGCCTGCGCTCCGCAGTTGAAGACAAAACTAGTTCGTCTCATCCGGGCATCAAGGCAAGCACACCATCGAAGTCACCTGCGAAGAGGGCCAAATCTCAAACGAAGGCCACACCACCTGGTCGAAGTATAAAGCCCAAGTTCACGAAGACGAAGAAAACTACCTCCACATTGGGTCTTTAGACATGAAATGGAACACGGGTTTGTCACTGGATCACCAAGATTGTGGTTCCCGAGCTTTCAAGATCAGAATGACCAAGAGTCTCGTGGTCGTCGAGCCAAATCTTCTCCCATGTAATCGTCAGATCAACGGAGAACGATGTGGTGTCGGTCATCGTGATGTTCTTGTGCGGCTCGGTATTCTCCTCTGCCACAGGTTGATAGGGATCATTCACGACTCGAACACAGTGCTCTAACCAATGCAGATTCAGATTAGCAGCGATGACCGACAAATACACGCTCCGATGGAATAACTCACTCATGAGCTTGAGCGGGTTAGTATCCATCGCGATCCAATAGAAACGCAGCTCGCAAACGCGGCCAGGACGACAACGGCTGAAGTCGACGGGAATCTTTGCCGGGTACGTGGAGTACGCTCGCACACAGTTGCCATGGAACTGAACGCGCTCATTGTCAATCCAGGTCTCACACGGACCCTACAGACCATCACACAGTAAGAGCCTCGTCAGACGTTTTTCAAGACGGCGTTGCCCACAGCGAGATCGTACCAGCGTGTTCGGATAAAAGCCGAACTTCTCGTCTTCGTTGCGCCACAGAAGATGCTTCGCACTGTAGACGTTCACGGGTTCAATCGTCGGATCGACCATCGAGTTGCCACAGCCCGGGTAGATCACATCAGCGATCTCGCGCAGCGACATGTAGTCGGCAAATGTGAGCTGGTTCACGAACAGCGTGGCGCGCACGTCACGGCGAACTACACCCTTGCGCGGGTCCAGTTGACGCAGCCCAAAGAACATCGGATGAATCGACGTGTTGAATTGCGTCGTGTAGATTTGGCTGCGCTTCAAGTCGCGGTACGTTGCAGGAGGGAACGACAGATAGCCGTAGCCAGCCGTATGATGGGAGAAAGTGCCGATCACGACGAGCACGAGCAAGAAAATACCATGACGTGGCGTTGCCATTGCTGTCATCCGCCACGAGCGACAGAAGGAGACTGCGTACAGCGTGAGCGGACGCCAAAGATCAATCTCCCTCGTTCGTGACGCATTGGCTTCTTATCCGCGTCGGAGTCAAACGAAGAAGAACAGATAAGATGCTGCTAGACGGAGGGGGAGAGAGAGAACACGAGCGAGGTGCACTGAAGAGAACATCAGATTTGCGCTAACAAACAGCTCGCGTAGTTACGCAGACCTCAAGACCAACTCGAAAGCGTATTTTGAACAAATGCAGATGTGTTCTCACATAAAAAAGGAGGCCTGACGAAGGAGGGATACGAAAGAGGGAACCCCTCTCCACTGACTCTGAGTCCGTGCCGTTCACCTGGAGCACGCGGCTGCTGAGCTCCGAGAACGAGTACGATTCGTTGTCAGCGTCCTCGCACCTGCGTGCACCGCCACCGTCGTTCTTGATCGGCACACAGTACTTGTACGCCTGCCACTTCTGCGAGTGCACCGCCAGCCAGTAAGACGTCAGACGACAAGTACCCGACCACAGCGAGTAGTCCACCGAGAGCTTCGAAGGGTACCCCTTATAGATCTTGGCGCAGTTGTCGTTCTGGAACACGCGGGCACTGTCAATCCAGACCTCACACGGTTCCTCGTACGAGCCGAGGAAGCCTTCCTTGTACTCGTTGTTTGGGAAGTCCATGGTCTTGAGGCTGCGCACGTCCTGGACGGCACCGTTCGGGTTAGTCAGATACCTTGGCGTCGAGGGTTCCCGTCTGCAAACTCGAGCGAGTCGACAGCACGCACGGCTCTGTGTGAACAATACATACTCTCGCGGCGCGAGGCTAATGGCTGGGCTCGAACACACCCGTGGTGCCGCGTGTAGGTTGAGGCTCTCAGATTCGGACCCCAATGTACTTGCTTCGCTCGACGCCAACTTTCAACTACCGGGAAATCGTGCACTGAAGTGACCATGTGACGCACAGCGATGGAGTGATGGCAGCCGTTGGCCCGCGGCAGTACGATCGCGCCAGTCGATCATCGGAATCGAAAAATTCGTATGGACCAACAGTGATGCGTGCACGAACCACCGCAGGCCTCACTGGCGGGCCGTACGAAGTTTTCGATGGCGAGGTTGCTCGCTTGAAACCTCGCCCTCGACACGACTCGTACAGCGAGCGAGGTTTCTCGTGCCACGCGGTGGCGAGACGACCGGGGAAGTACAGTAGAGACTGTCAACGGCAGGCTGGGCTACGGCTCACGCGCTTGGACCTCATCGTACTGTAGCCTTTCAATACACGAGGCGTATCCTGGACTCTGCTTGCACTGCATGGCACCATGAACAGGCTGTTGGCATGTGGCTCCATCCAGGATCCGGTTCTCATACATACTTAGTACTGTGCCACAGTCTGTGGCTCGTTGCATTTCCGCCGCAGCAGTTGGGGCTCACCAGGCAGGGACCCCCTGCCAGGGAGACAGACAGAGACACGTAAATCGTTTGAACCCGCTTGGGAGACAGCCAGCGCCAGTATGTACTGTTTGTTTGCTTTTGATCAGTTTATAGATATTCCAAGCAAATCATTCTATAGAAGCACTTAACCTTTTCATTTGCCCGACACGAAGAACACCAAGATGATGTATTTCACTAGGTATATCAAATCGAACGGGTGGCTTAGAATGTGAACAAACTCTAGTCTCTCTCGACGAAAATCGCCAAGCCAACGAGCCAACGAACCGAAAGAGAGCCAGAAACAGATGCGGCTATCGGCGCTTTTATCCCACTTCCCCCATCATGTTGAACATAACCGGACCACCAACCATTCTCCCACACCGCATGGTGACTAGCATCTGTTCACTCTGTCTCTCCCAACGTGAGATCGATGGCACTTTGGACCTGCTCGTGACTGACGGATGGCTGTGTACTGTATTCCTGCCTGCGAGCATTCGCACCGCATCGAGTCATCTCCCCGTCCTTGCCGCCCTGCTCGAGCCACGAGTCGTGGCCCCCGACGGCATTCGTCGATCTGCTGCATACTGTGCAAACGCCCTCCAAACGACTCAGTAAGACTGCCATGTACACGGCCACGCTTATCTCGGCCCTGGTCGCCGCCGCCGCGCTGCTCAACGGCGCCGACGCCCATGGATACGTCTCGAGCCCCAAGGCCGAGGCCACCGGCGGCAGCAAGTACACCAGCTTCAGCGCCGAGTTCTCGGCCGCCCAAGTCGGCAACGCTGCCTTCAACGGCAAGACGTTCAACCGCTCGCCGCAGCAGAACGCCGCTGAATTCACCACGGCCTTCAAGGCCTCGGGCATCAAGGACCTCAAGACCATCATCGATGCCAAGGTGCCTGGCTGTGGTTACACCAACGAAAAGGCG
>JAADXJ010001075.1:0-11227 GCA_023337735.1 Pythium biforme
GTGGGAGACGCACTTTCGGGGCAAGACGATCGGCTTGCGCACCAAGAGTCTGTTGCTCAACCGTTTGTTCACGGTGCTGATGTGGAGCTTCCGTTTGATTTGGGAGGTCGCGGGATGCCCGGACGACGAGCTCATCTTCATCCGCGGCGGGCTGGACTATTTGTCCCCGATGGAGATGTTCCCACCGCCCAAGAGCTTGAAGGTCCTCGCGCCACGAGTGCTAGAAGAAGCAGCGGTGCGCGGGTCTCAGGTCGGTCAAAGCATCGTGCGGCGTTGGATAGCACGCCGCCGTGCCATTATCATGCCCGACGCCACCACCACTGGTGCAACCGACGACCACGAAGCCACGCCCGTCACCACAAAACAGAGACCTGATGTACAGCGAACGGAACACGGAGAGACGTGAGGAGAGGCAGAGGATCGTGCCAGGTGTGGAGGTCTATTCGGGTCAGCTGCTGCCGTCGGCCTTGCGGATCTTGGCGATGAAGAGCCCACTCGTGTGATGCGCCGGTGTGAAGCGCACCGTGCCGTCTAGCTTTCCCGGCTGTGCCCCGACAGAAAACGTTAGTTCCGGCGACCAGACCCATGCTCTTGTATCCAAGTCGTCGTACCTCGCAAGGGATCCCCGTCGTGTCGATGGGCAGCAGCTGCGCTTGGGGCGTGGTCTCTAAGAACCCGCGCACGATCGCTTCGTTCTGCTGGATCGACAGGCTGCACGTGCTGTAGACCATCGTGCCGCCGGCGCGCAGCAGCGCAAAGCCGTTGCGGATCAGTGCGCGCTGCAGCGAGAGGATCCGCTCGATCTCCCGGTCGTTCAAGTGGTCGGCCACGTACGCGGCCCACGCGTGCTCCGTCTGCAGCTTCTGCAAGTGCTTGATCGAGCCGTCGTGCGTGCACTCGGCGTCGACCAGCACTTTGTCGTACAGCACGACGGGCGCTGTCGGCCGCTCGGTGGCGTCGTCGCATGACGTGGTCGTCTCGCCCGCCTCTTTTACCCGCTTGGCCTCGCGGGCTCGCGCGCTCTTGTTCTTGCGCTTGCGGCCCTGGCTCTTGGCGTCGCGCGCATGGATCTCGTCGGTGTCCAGCACGACTTCGAACGCGCCGCGGGCCTGCGGGTCCCACTCGCGCGCGGGCCCCACACTGAACGTGCGGCCGTCGGCGTGGAAGAGCCGACACCGCCACGCGTGTGGGGAGCCTCCGTCCTCTGCCGGCCGCACGAGTTTGTACTTGTGCACGAGCTCCTTGCAGGCGCCGATGCGCGGCCGCGAAAAGTCGACGCCCGTGACGCTCCCGCGCATGCGCAGCACGTCGGCGATCATCGTGAGCTTGGCGCCCGGCGCGCAGCACAGATCCAAGACGTGGTCGCCTAGGGAGACAAACGGTGAGCCCTGGCGGTCGGGTATGTCCGCCGTCCTTTCGCAGCATTGTTTACCTGGCTGGACGTCCAGTAGCGAGACGGCGTACCCGGACGAAATGTCGATGCCGTAGATCTGCCCGCGCTGGTACAGGTCCACGCTCGCGAGCCGCGCGGCCGCCGGCAGACTGAAGAAGCCGGGGACCCAGTCGACGCGCTGGCACGTCCTCGCGCCGGCAGAGGATCCCTCGTCATCTTTTCCCTGGAGCGACTGCGTGACGCGCGTGACGACCGCTTCGTCCGTCAACGGCGCGTTGTCGATCGCGCCATGGCGCTGTACGCTGGGATAGACGCGAACGTGAGCTACAGGCAGCAAGGGGAGACCGACGGTGTGGCCGACCCAGACGCACCGGAAAAAGCGTCGCTCCTCGCGCGCAGTGCCGCTTGCGCTCGTCGCAGCGACCAGATCACTGCGCTGGATGCCGTGCACAGCGAGAAACGACGCGAAGCCGCTGCGCTGCCACACAGCGGCGTCGTCCCACGCGACGGTCGCCATGAGCTGTCGGTGGTGTTGGGGGGCGCGAACAGGCATCGAATTGTACCCCATCCACACTGCACTGTACCGTACCGGTTTCCACACCAGTATTTTAGTGCCCCCGCCCGCCACGCCCACAAGAATCTGCGCACAGAGAGAAACAGGCGCAGCAGGTACACAATAGTCTACACCTGGTCGAAATAGGCGTTGCAATCCGATTCCCAGGGAACAACCGACTCGGTGCATTGACTTTTGGGGTACACGCCTATCCTGCATCAGTACATTTGGGGATCTCTTCGTCTCGCTGGCCCATGGATCCTGAAAGGGTGATTGCTCAACCTCGCGTTCGTCGCTGCGGGGGGCGGCGGTCCGCGTCATCTCCGTGTCCACACTTCCGCATCGCCTCCTACCACGCGACAGTACCACCAACCACCAGACAGAATGAGCACGACACCGGCCGCGGAAGAGAAAAAGCTATGGGGCGGCCGCTTCCGCGGCAAAGTGGACCCGATCATGGACAAGTTCAACGAGTCGCTGTCGGTGGACCAGCGCATGTGGCGCGCCGACCTCGAGGGCTCGCAGGCGTACGCGCAGGCGCTCCAGCGTAGCGGCGTGCTCACCGAAGACGAGGCAACGCAGATCGTCGCTGGGCTCGAGCAGGTCAAGGGCGAGTGGGCCGCCAAGACGTTTGTGATCAAGGAAGGCGACGAGGACATCCACACGGCCAACGAGCGCCGGCTCACGGAGCTCATCGGCGCCGTCGGTGGCAAGCTCCACACAGGCCGCAGCCGCAACGACCAGGTCGCCACGGACGTGCGCATCTACATGAAGTCGGCGATCGCGACGATTGAGGGCGCGCTCAAGGAGCTCGTGGGCGCGGCCACGCAGCTCGCCGAGACTCATGTGGAGTTGCTGCTGCCCGGTTTCACGCACTTGCAGCCGGCGCAGCCCATCCGGTTCTCGCACTGGGTGCTTTCCCACGTGACGGCGCTGCTGCGCGACGCCGACCGCCTCACGGACCTCACCAAGCGCGTGGACGTGCTGCCGCTCGGCAGCGGCGCGCTCGCGGGCAACTCGTTCGGGTTGGATCGCGAGGCGCTCGCGCAGGCGCTGGGCTTCAGCAAGGTCACACCCAACAGCCTCGACGCCGTGTGCGACCGCGACTTTGTCGCCGAGTTCTTGTTCTGGGCGTCCATGCTCATGGTCCACTTCTCGCAGTTGTCCGAAGATCTCATCATCTACAACACGCTAGTACGGCTTGGTCTCTGTGGCGTATGCACCCCAGCCGATGGACTAATCCGGGTCTTTTTTTCTGATAGAAATTCGTGACGATGGCCGACGCCTATAGCACTGGCAGCAGCCTCATGCCGCAGAAGAAGAACCCGGACGCGCTCGAGCTGCTGCGCGGCAAGTCGGGCGCTGTGATCGGCCGCCTCAACGGCTTCCTCGTGACGCTCAAGGGGCTCCCGCGCTCGTACAACAAGGACCTCCAAGAGGATAAAGAGGCGCTGTTCTACGTGATCGACACGATCATGGACTGCGTACAGATCGCCACGGGCGTGCTGGCCACGATGACGCCGCACGGCGACAAGATGCGGTCGTTTTTGGTCACGGAGATGCTCGCGACCGATCTGGCCGAGTACCTCGTGCGCAAAGGTGTGCCGTTCCGCGAGACCCACCACGTGGCTGGCGCGGCCGTGCGGCTCGCCGAGGACAAGCGCAAGTCGCTGAACGAGCTCACGTTCGAGGAGCTCCGCTCGCTCCACCCGCAGTTTACCGAGGACGTGCTGAGCGTCTGGGACTTTGACGTCAGCGTCGAGCGCAAGAACGTCACGGGCGGCACCAGCAAGAGCGCCGTGCTCGAGCAGATCGCCAACATCAAAAAGTGGCTCGCGTAGATGGGGGTCTCCCGCGCCTTCTCGTTCCGCATGCTTTCACAATCCAACAGTTGCTTTTCTCCCCACACCATGTTATGCTGCCGGTTGATGAGACCGGTCCGAGTTGGAAGGCTGAGTGAGAGGCGTGACTGGCTGTTACATTATGGCTGGTCTGCTCCGTTTAGATCCTCTACCGCAACGAATCGAGCGCTCGCACAGACTGGGACTGGATTGCCTTTGCTTGTGCCGATCTGTTGCGCGCTTTAGAAACCCCTATAGTCCCGGCACACACAGAGACAACGTGGCGTAGTGGTGTCAGTCTCCCGCACTGCGTCCTCTCCCTTTCCAACAGAGGCGTCCATGCGACGTACGACTTCTTGCGCTTGAGGATGAAGTCGATCATGGAGCCGATCCGTCGGTTCGCGTGGCGGATGGTCTGCTCCTCGATCTTGCGCTTGCGGCGCGTCGTGCCCTTCTCGTGGAACCGCTTGAGCTGCAGCGACTTGAACACGCCGTCCTCGCTCATGACGCCGTGCACGCGGCTCGCGATGCGCTCGGCGTCCTGACCGCTGCGCACCTGCACGTAGATGCCGCGCGCGCCGCCCGTCGTCAGGCGCAGCGCCGTCGCGCGGGAAGCGATCAACGACAGCATGTTTGGGGTCTTCCAGTCGGGCGCTGTTCGTGGACTGTGTGGTCCATGCCTGCTCTGGGCCCAATTGACGACCAGGAAGTCAAACGTAGAGTCCACACCACATGGTATGTCACTCAACTGCGGGGGTGCTGCAAAATAGTGCCCGCTGCCCCCGCGTTTCCCCTGGGTTTCCCCCACAACACTAAACGGTGGAATCAGCGCCAGTGGGTAGAGGTCGCTCTCCCTCGCGGCGCTCTCTCGAGGTCCACGGGCCGCGCACGCGACAGAGGAGACCTCCACTAGAAAGCGCGCGCGCGACATTATCGAGGCATGGCGTCCCGCAGCGGCACCGGCGACGATGCGTCCTACGACAGCAGCACGAGCGCGAGCTCGGACGACGCCGTGCTGATCACGAGCAAGCACCGGAAGAAGCTCCAGCAGCTGAGCCACGCGCCGCCGTCGAAAGACAAGGAGACGAGGACGACTGTGAAGCCCCCTATGACGCCCCTAGCGGCGCCGTCTACCAAGCCGGACCACATCTGCGGCGTCTGCGAGCGCGACGGCGGCGATCTCGTTGCGTGCACTGGTTCGTGCGTCTCGGCGTTCCACGTCGCGTGTCTCTCGCTCGCCAACGACCAGGAGCTATCCGCGGGCGACAAGCGCGACGCGTGGAAATGCCCGAGCTGCGTTGCCGGTACCCACGTGTGCTTCCACTGCAAGCAGCGCGGCATCTGCGCGGCCGCCAGCGAGTCGGCGGCGTCGTCGACGGTCGAAGGAGAGGCGACGCCTAGTAGTAGTACGCCAGCGCTGCGCGCCGTGGTCAAGTGCCGCGCGCTGTCGTGCGGTAAATTCTACCACCAGGACTGCATTGCCAAGCTGCCGCTCGCGCGCATCGCCGGCTCGCGGTTCATTTGCCCGCTCCACACGTGCGCGGCCTGCGAGCAGTCGGGCGCCAAGAAAGAGCCTGTGAGATGCACGCGGTGCCCCGTCGCATACCACACGAGCTGCCTGCCGCGCAACGGCGTCGTGCCGCTGCCCGGCAAGCGCATCATCTGCCCCAAGCACGACGGCACGCTGCCGCCGACGCTCGAGATTGTGGAGCAGACGAAGAAGACACTCGAGGAACAAGACGCGGTCGAAGATGGCGAAGTCGAAGAAGGAGAGGAGGAAGAAGAAGAGAAGACGGCCGTCAAGCGAGCGCCCGCGCTCGGCCGCGTGGTGAGTACGACGGAAGACCACGACGCGGCGTTGTCGGTGGCGGCGTCGTCGCCGCGCACCGAAGAGAACGACGAGGACGCGCGGTCGGACACGTCGGCAGCCGGTGGGGGGCCTGGCAAGAAGCACTCAAAGAAGGACAAGAAAGACAAGAAGAAGAAGAAGAAGAAGCGCAAGAAGGACAAGAAGAAGGACAAGGAGCGGGCCAAGGATGGTGGGGACACGAGCGAGAAGGAGGACGTCGCCAAGAAGTCCAAGAAATCGTCCAAGAGTAGTAAAGTGGACCGGCGCCAGAGCGATGATGACGAAGGCAGTGGAGTAGTGGACGACGCACCCGGTGATAAGACCGTTGGTACGGCTTCGGAAGGTGACGGCGAAGAAGACAAGGCCGCTGCTGTGGTCGTCGTCGTCGACACGCCGATGTCGGTGGACAAGGAGAGAGAAGCGGCTGCTTCACCACCACCGCTGCCGCAACGTGAACCACGTGAACCGCAACGGCCGGCGGGGATGGATGCTACTCTTTCCTCGGCTGAAGAAGAGGAATTGAAACCCGCGCGTGCAGAAGAGGAGCAGACTGCGGCGACGCAGGCCCCTGGCTACCATCACGTCAAGCCGGAGCAGAAGCAAGAGGAAGAGGAAGGGTCTGAAGCTACCTCTCGGACTGAGAGCGAGCGCAGGGCAGCTGACGACGCTGCCACGTCGCCGCCTATGATTTCATCAAGCGACTCTGCTGTGATGGAAGCTGACGCGAGCGCTACTACAAACGACGAAGGACGCGACAAGGAGAGCGACGTTGCCTCATCATCTTACAAACCGTCCGAGAAGCCCGTGTCTCCGGTGAAGGCTGAGCTGCAGACCGAACGGCACGAAGAAGAGGTTGGTGAGGACAAGCGGGAGAATCTCACAGTCACAATCCCAGAGGTCTCTGCTATTGGGGACGGTGAGGACGGCGAGGGCGACGATGACAGCGGCAGTGGTAGTGGCTCCCAATCGGCCATGGCGCGCAGTGCAAACCGCACAGATGAGGTGGTGAAAGAGAGATCCGGTGGGTCGAGTCGATCGAAGAAGAGCAAGAAGAAGCGAAAGGGCGGCAAGGGAGAGAATACGTCGAAGCGCGGACCAGGAGACGAAGACGACGTCGGCGTGGAGGATGCACCAAAGGACGAAGCCAAGTGGGTCCAGTGCGACGATTGCAAGAAGTGGCGCACGGTCGCAAAGGAAATCGACCTGGACGCGATGCCCGACACATGGTATTGCATGATGAACACGTGGAACAAGGCGGTCGCGTCCTGCGATGTCCCCGAGGAAGTCGTCGAGACCAAGAAGAGCAAGCCTTCCAAGCGGTCGGCGGCTGTGGTGGGAGAAGTAGTGACACCTGTGCCCAAGAAAGCCAAGCTGACGAAGCAGGTGAGCGCGCCCGAGCCCAACCTTGCCGAGGAAGTCGATTCCGGAGGTGCAGAGAAGGACAAGGTTACGGCCGCCGCCGGTGGCAAGAAGAAGGCCGACAAGGACTCGAAGAAGCGCAAGCTGAAACTGAAGCTACGTGAGAAATACGGCGAAGTGAACTGGGTGCAGTGCGAGAACAAGCAGTGCGGCAAGTGGCGCGTTGTGCCGTCGAGCGCCAACGCGCTGCCGTCTGTGTGGTACTGCAACTTGAACACGTGGGCGCCCGAGTTGGCGAGCTGCTCGGCGGCGAACCCACCGGAAGTCGAAGCGTATTTGTCGAAGAGCCAATCAAAGAAGCCCAGTTCGACCAGACCTGCGAAGCGACAGAGAGGACCGGACCACCCGGAAGGAGTGGGCGTAGCAGCCTTGGCAAACCAGAGTGAAGTTATCACCACCAAGCCGGCAGGCATCAAACCCAGCAAGGGCAGTGCGAAGGGCTCGACTCCGACCGCGCATATCGGTGGTGGAGCTGCAGCTGCGACTGGTGGTGCGTCCGCGGGCGGTGCCAGTGGGGCTTCAGCACAGATTGCGGCTGGCGCAGATGACGTGCGTGGTGGGAAGACGGCACTGGCGGGCGTCAAGAGCGTCGTTTTGGAGTGGGCGCAGTGCGAGAAGTGTCTCAAGTGGCGCAAGCTGCCCGCGCACATCAAATCATCGACGCTGCCGGACAAGTGGTACTGCTCGATGAACCACTGGGATCCGTCGCGTGCGAGTTGCGCGCTGCCACAGGAAGAAGACCAAGAACCGATCGACGCGTCGCCTTTGCCGAGTTCACAGAACTGGTACCCAATGCCGGGCCAAGTTGGCGGCGGAACGAGTTCCACGGGCGGCGCCTCCATGCGGTCCAAACGCGGCAAGCTGAGCTACTCAGAGTTGCTGTACGCGAGCACGGGCCAGCTGCGCAAGACGTACACGTCCGACTCGTCCACACTCTCGTTCGAGTACGAGGGCGTCGTGTACCATCGCGACGACCAGTACAAGCGCAGCAGCATGTATGTGTCGCCGCTGACCACCAACAAGATCTCGGGCGAGCAGATCGATCCACAGTCGGAGGCGCTCAAGGTCAAGGATTTTGCGCTCCAGTTTGTCGCGCCGGCCATGCAGGAGCTCGTCAACCGCGTCGCCAAGGCGATTCTGTCCAAGATCGACCTGCGGCGCGACTTTGCCGTCACGGAGATCGTCGACAGTGTGCTCTGCGACAGCGACGTTGGTAGCGCAGACTTGTCGCTGAGCGTGATCACGTCGGCAATCGCGCAACTCGTCACGGCCGGCGAGTTGGAGAAAGTGGATCGCAGCATCCACAACAGCGCACAGCCGCGCGAAGAGTTTGTGAGCTCGACGCCGACGTCTATTCTTCTCAGCTCGCTCTCGTCGCAAACCGCGTACTACCGCAAGGTACCCAAGCGTCCTCTCAAGGCCCTGAAGGTGTGGAAGCTAGCGGCAAATCTATAAAGGTAATGGGAACAACTGCAGCATGGAGGGTGATTGATATTTGCGACGCGATCGTTGCATGGGTTTATTGTCTTTCACGGTAGGTTTGCACGACTCACCACGCGGCCGTGAGGATCTTGAGCAGCTCATTGCGTCTGCGATGCACCTTCGCCTCTGCCAACGCTCCCGCCGCCGCGGCGTTGATCTCTTCGTCGCAGAAGCGCTCAAACAGCGCGCCGATGGTCGGCTTGTACGGATACGACGCACACTCGAGAAGACTCGGCAGCGGCAGCGGGTGCTCGCGCTCACGCTCTTGCGACATCACGGTCGTGGTGGTGGCCAGCGATGTTCGACTGTCCGAGTTGGATGCGGTGTGCGACAGGCTCGACGAGCTCTTGGACCCCAATAGTAACTCTGTCGGCATCGTGTGCTTGCCGGTCGTGGACGCGTGGCCATGTCCGGCGCTTGCGACAAGCATCGCGTGGAGTGACGGCTTCCCGCCGATGGAGAGCGTCGCGCCGTCCAAGAAGGGACCAGCGATGGTGTTGCTAACATCCACGCTGGCGATGAACTCGCGCTTGACGTTTTCGACAGACGGCTCGAGATGCTTGCTCTGCAGGACCGAAAGCAGCGAAGGAAATGCAGTTGTGAGCAAGTCGCTCCATTGGAAGACCACGGGAGACGGCGTCAAGGCGACGACGGCGCTGTTCGCGGGCACAATCTCCACAGTACCGCCCGATGGAGTTGCCGCGGCCTCTTTGGAGATACGCACGCTGGCCATGGCCTCGCCATTGCGGACATCGTAGAGCATCACGTAGCCGTTCGAGTATGCCACCATCGCGATGGGCACGTCCAGCAGCGGAGAGTGTGGCGAGAGGAAGACGAAGCGGACTGGCTCAACGGTTGCGGCGGGACTCGTTGTGCTTGTATTTGAGGGCGGCGGCGGCGGCGTCACGACGCGGATCAACGACGGCGCCGCGCGGTTTGCAATGTCGTAGAAGAAAAGCCGCTGCGAGGCGAGCGACAGCGAGACCACAAACTGTTGGCCGCAGACGAACGCAAGGTCGACGGCATCTCCAACGGAGGGTGAAGGTGTTGCAGGGGCAGGAGGCGTGAGCATGACGTGGTCGCGGTCCGCGAGCAGATCCCAGACGACAACCAAGCCGTCCGCGAGCCCAACCGTGATAAACTGGCTCGTGCTTTCGATGGAACAACTCGTGATGAACGTGAGGTGCGGCCATTTCGCCACCACAACGGCAGACGCGTCGTTACCTGGAATAGGAAGCTGGAATTTGACAAGTGTCTTGGCTGCGGCCACAGCCACAGCGTACGGTTGAAGCGTGATGGAAGAGGACGGAGACGGGCACGTCGGCGTATCCACGATCGGTGGGTACAGAAAGTGCACGGCAGTCGCCGACGCATTGGTGTGGAGCTTGGTCACGAGTGTCAGCGTCGCGAACGGCAGTAATGGTGTTGGTGTCGCCGTTGCAGGTTCGGTCTCGGCAGTCTCAATCGGGGTCGGTGGTGATGGGACGCTGAACACGCTGGTCTCGCACTTGGTTGTCGCCACCGCGAGAAGCGACCCGTCTTGGGACAGCGTCAGCGACGCTACAGTCTCGCTTGGGTCGGAGAAGGCGAGCGACGTGAGAAGCAACGCCGTCGACGGCTGCATTATCGTGGAGACCGTGAAGTCGTAGACGAGCAAGTGGTCCACGCTGACAGTCGCGTCGTCAGCAGTGGTGGGCAGCGTCTCGCGCACAGAGATCGCAAGCACAAGTCGGTCGACTTGTTCGTCCTGGGACGTGTCACGGGGTCGCGATCGAAGCTCGCTCGTGCCAAGGACCTGCAGCGTTCGCTTGCTGGGGGTGTCCGTCGTCGTCGCTGCCGTCGCTGTTGCTGTACCAGTCGGTATGTCAACCGAAGTCGAGAGGAGGGAAGACTGATGCAGCGTGTGGATCAGCTCAAGCGTCAAGTGCGCATCGCTCTCACCTGCCGTCCAGCACAGCACGACAAACGGCCGTGTCGCGTGAGCCTTGAGGGCTGCAACGCACGCCTTACCAGTTGTCTCGTCCGCTGCTGCTGCTGGTGGGGGCCACTCTCCGCTCGGCTTGCAGCACCGCTTCTTGGCCACTGCGTAGTCGTCTTGCAGCGCCGAGGCGGGGTCCTCGGGCGCGTGAGTAAGCAGCACGCTAGACCGTGCGGACCGCGCCGACAGCGCCGCCGAGGTTTCGGCCTTGTACCTGGCACTCGTGGCCTGGATCTGCTCCCACGCGGCGTCGAGGATGTCGCGCTCGAGCACTTTGACAATGCGGCGGTAGGGCTGCGGCAGCCGCGCGAACGCGAGCTCCGGGTCGATGTGGTCGCTGGGCTTGGTGAGATCGATCCACTGGAGGAATTTGTGGGCCTGCACGGCGCCGTTGGGCAGCTGGAACTGCTGGACAAGTGCCTGCAAGGCCTTGCGCGTGAGCCGGATCTCGTTGAGCTCGAGGGTCTGTTGGAACACGTCCGGCAGCAGCAGGCCGCGCCGCACTTGGTTCACGTCGGACAAGACGGACTACGGACGACCAAGTGACTCAACGTGAGACTTGCAAGACAAGTAAGACCAGAGGGAGGCGACGGTCTCACCTTCCACGACTGCTCCCATGTGAACTGGTCCTGGATGCAGAGGCGGCTATACACCCAAGCACAGGCATCACAAGTGAGACGTGGAAGACACAGCACGCACGACGCTAGCAAAC
>JAADXJ010001076.1:0-11223 GCA_023337735.1 Pythium biforme
AAACGCCGAGAGCACAAAGAACGCATCGACGGCCGGTGCGCCGACGTCAAAGGCCGCGATGTAGCCGGCGTGGCGCGCGACCACGAGCAGCGCCGCGAGCCCCCGGAGGCCATCGAGAAACAGGATGTTGTCACGACGTGATGGCGTCCTAATCGGAGGTCGCTCCCTCGGCAGCGTGGGCTGTGGAGGTAGGAAAGCATGACACTCGGCTGTCGAGTCTACGACGCGTACGTACGGACCCTCGAGCGCGGAGAACTCGGCAGGCACAGGTGACCATTTGGACGTGAGCATGGGAATCGTGGCGCACGTATACACTGTAGTAGTTCGTGCGAGCGCGTGCTGGAGTCGAATCGGTATGTGACGGTGGAAAGAAGCTCTGGGGAGTTGGTCATCCGATACTCAGGAGGTGAGCGTTACCGTCATTCCGTCCGCTGCAGCTTGCGCTCTTGCTGAGATGGATGTGGGTGCGAGTTTCCACTGGCCAGCAGCTGGCGCCGATGCTGACGCAAGGGATGCTTTTGGAAGGAGCGGAGCGACAACTAAAGGCTGGTTTCCGGGGATGGAAGGAGCATCAACGACACGGCATCGGCATCGTCCTCGGACCGGGACAAGACACCGACGCTTCATCAGCAACTTGTCCGGCTTGCCGCATGCGCTATTTAGGGCGAGGTTTTCACCCTGTCGCCGCAAGGCGGATAAGGTTTCCTCGCATAGGTTGCAGGATAGGAGAAGCAGCTCATTCACGGAGTCGCCGGGGCGAGCGACAAGCAAGGACCAAGTGCAACCGGAGGACCAGGTCAGCACGGCCGCCAGGGCCTGCGTCACCAACGAGGTGTTCACGACCACGGGTCCCGTCCGGCGATCCGCGGCTCCACGCTCAGTCATGCTCGCTTCCTTTCCCTACTTCTCCTACATGTGGGGCCCGATTATTCCCTCCCCTGTCGCCGAGAAGAGGGGGCACTCCGTGAATCCGTGCTCGATCCGCCTGCCGTGCAGCCGTTCGAGTTCTCCCCGATGACGTCACCATGATATGGGGAGATGCGACAACGGGTCAAGTGCGCGGCCTCACACGCGGATCGGCACGCTCGACAGCAAACGCTTTCTATGTCGTGCCTAGACAACTCCGCTGTTCGTTCACGGACCATGCTACCTATCTTGGGGGCTGTCTCTCCGAGCCCATCACATCGGCTCACGTCTTGCTCGGCCTCCTCGAGCCTGCATAACGCGTGCATGAACTGCTTCGTTTGCCCCCAGTGCTCCTGGAGAAAGAGGAGGAAACGGGCCCGAGGACGACGACGCAGTCGCGTCCCCGGTCGACTTACTGCAACAGCTAGCCGCATGGCTCGAGACGCTGTGGCGGCTGCTGTGCGGTGTCGGGCGCTCGTGGTGGCGGTGCTGTCGCTGGTCGTGTGCGCGTGGATGTCGCGGTACGCGCCGTCGGTGCGCGACCTCGTAGGCTGGGCGGTATGGCTGGCAATTGGCTGCGTTGTGTGGGTTTCCTTCCGTGCGCCAAGAACGACACCGAGCAAATGACACTGAGAAAGAGTAGTGGTCGCCGGATCGACAAATTTCCGCGTTCCTTTTTTCAGCATTGGCATCCACATCGTTGACTCTGGAACTCTGAGGATCACGAGCAACCAGATGCGGAACGGCGCTCACCGATCGCCACGATGAGCTCCTCGCAGGTCGTCGGTGACATGTGATGATGAGAGTCGTGACTGTCTCGCCGTCCGCAATGGCAATACAAGTGTTGTGGGATCCTGTGTGTGAAGTCGTCTGGTGCGAGCTGGAACGGCAACGGCAGGTGGACATCGTCGCGGGCAACTCACAGACAGCAGCGAGAGGTCTCACGGGCGGAACCACGCGAGGTCGACTACGAGCCGCTCGAGCAAGCCACACTGCTGGACGATCTCCCACCGCAACGGTCCCTCTCGCGTCCGGCGAGACGACGGGACCACGCGCGTTGGAAGCGGAGGCAGGCAGGCAGCAAGTCGGCGACGTGGAGCGTACCGGCCACGGCCCACTGCGTCGGTCCGCAGCGTTGCATGGCACGTCACGTGGCAGTTGCAGCACGACGCGGCAACGCCCTGCAAGAGGCGCCTGTCAGAGGGGTCGCAGGACGCGGCGCATCGGTCGCAGGTTTGGACCTCGCGGGGCGCCGTCTTGTGTCAACGTCAGCCTTGTGACGGTCGGTCGGCCGCATCGCCCAACTGTCCGGCCCTGGAGAATATCATGGCCGTGGACCCGTGCTGTCACTCCTGTGGGATGGTACATTGGGCAGGTTCCGGTTGCGTTGGTGTCGGACGAAAGTGGGGCTGCCACGTCTTGTCGTCCCACACGAGCGTCTCGAGCTACGGTGTCAACGACGCCAGCGCCTGCAGCTTCTGTTGTCCCCCGACGACCGCGAACGAGTCGATGGTGTCCACGAGCTGCAGCACGCGCAGCAGCGGCAGCTCCGTCGGGCGGTTCCAGTTTCAGACGCATCTCGCGTGGTTGATCACGAGCTCTCGGAGCTGTGGGGCACAACGCGACCGCGCCGTGAGGTCTACCAAACGCTCCCACGCGTGGTCCGTTCTGCGATTCTCCAGCGCGACGAACGGCTACATGATATGAACACTGGCAGTTGCGTTCGGGTTACGCCGTAAACGCGCTCGTGCAGATCGCGCGCCGTCGCACGCGGGCGCGAATGGGCAAGCTGTCCGTGTCTGCGACGGCCAACTGGGTCGCGAGTGTCTCGACTGTTGGTCGTGTTGTCGGTGCTACTGGTTGCATCGGCGCGTTGTCAGTTCTGGCATGTCGCCTGGGCGGTTTGCGTCGCGAGTCAGTTGCGTGGCGCGTCGGGCAGACGCGCACAGCGGGAAGCGGCTCTGGAAAGTCTCTGGAAAGTCTCCCAGCCTCAGTCTCCAAGCTGTCCCAAGTCCCCAAGTCCGTACGTCAAGCCAACCCAAGACCAAGGCGGTGAAGAGCACACGGGATTCACTACGCACGATCAACCTGCGGGAGCTGGTCATAGTAACTACGGCGTCGCTGCGTGATGTATCGCCCGACTTTTGACGCGAGCCGCTGGCACGGCCTTTCCACCGCCGCGTGCGAGAGCGCACTGACCGCGACCACGAGCCCCCAGGTCGCGAAGAAGCGGTCGTAGTACGCCATGCGCTGCACAAACGGCGCGTACACCACAAAGCTGTGGACCAGGTACATCGAGTAGCTCACCTTCCCGGCGTACAGCAGTGGCGGCGACTCGAGCAGCGACGTCATGGGACCACCAGACAGGAGTAGCTCCACCACGAGCACGACGGTGACGTGGAACGAGGTGAAGCGCGTGCCGCTCGACTGCTGGGGCAGAGGATTCGGACCGAGCCAGTGGAAGAAGAGCCCGTCAAAGACCACGCTGAGCATCACGGCGAGGAACACCAGCTCGATGCTGCGAAGCGCGACCCGGTGCCACCGCGAGAAGACAACGTCGTGCGTGGTGATCAGATACTCGAGCTTGGCGTACACGATCGCGGCCAGCGAGCCGCAGAGAAACGTTGGGACGTGGGGACACATGGGTTGATGCCGCGTACGGTGGAAGAAGAAGCCAGAGGCAAACACCAGCGCGTACAGCGGCACGCCCAGTGCCCACCACCAGTGGCGACCGAGCTTGATGGCAACGACCACGACGACCGGCAGCAAGCAGTAGTAGCCGATCTCGACGGGTAGCGTCCAGAAGACGTGGTACCGATAGGCAAAGCGGAAGACCAGCACGCTGAGCAAGTCGAACTGGCTCGGGTCTTCGATCAGAAACAGCGTGGCCTTCCAGTGGGCTGGTAGAGCGGCGAGGCAGCACGCGACGATCGCAAAGAGCGGGTAGACGCGCAGGAAGCGCCGCATAGAGTAGTCGAGGAGGACCCAGGCCCACGTGCGCGACGTCGTCGTCTTGTGTTGCAGCAGCGCTCTCGCCATCGGTTCAAATCGAAGCGTCAGCAGAAACGCCGAGAGCACAAAGAACGCATCGACGGCCGGTGCGCCGACGTCAAAGGCCGCGATGTAGCCGGCGTGGCGCGCGACCACGAGCAGCGCCGCGAGCCCCCGGAGGCCATCGAGAAGCAGGATCTTGCCGTGACGGCCAGTGTTCTCGTGGACGTCTCTAGAGAGTTGGGGCTTGGACACCATGGTGTGAGGGAGAAGAAGACAGAGCGGGAGTGCGGAGTCCGGGGGTCTTGGGAGACAGCTGAGGCCAAGTAGTCGATGATGACATCTGGACTACTCGGTCGATTGAAGACGGTGGGACGACACGGTGGCTCCACAACGTCCATTCGTAACGTAGTGCCTGCATTTGTTTCCAGGTGTTGTGGATGCGTGCCAGTGTCAACCATCACATAACGCGAACACATCAGTTGGGTTATCACAAAAGGCGTATGTTCATTTTTCCAATCACAGATCATCTTCCAGCGCGATCTCATCAGCTCATATTACTGCAGATGCACGAGAAGCCAGCCCGCTTAGCCGACGTAGCCGACGCGCGAGCCGGGCCACCAGACGCGGACGCCTTCTTGGGACTCGAGGTAGCACGTGTTCGAGGACACTTCAAAGGCCTTGCAGTTGCGCGTGGCCTTGCACTTGGTGCAGCAAAAGTCGAGGTCGTCGGTCTTGTACTCGGCCAGCGTCTTGCTGATGATGCTCACGAGCGTGCGGTCGTCGTGGTACTCGCACGTCGCTTTCTTGGGCGTCTTGGGCTCGGACGAGACCACGTTGCCGTAGACGTAGTCGACGTCGTCGATCTCCCACTTGAGGAAGCACGCGGTCTTCTTCGGGTTGCTGTCGGGCAAAAACGTGTAGGCCACGCAGCCACTCGTGGTCGCACACTTGTCGCAGCACTCCCAGAGCGCGAGGCCCGCGGTCTCACTGATCGTCTTGCCTTCGTAGATGATGTTGGTCTTCTTGGCGCCGCACTGCGCGAGCTTGGGGATGCAAATGTCGTAGAACGGGTCCGCCGGCAGGCACCAGCCGTCGTTCGGGCACAGTTGCTTGATCGTCCGGGCGTCTTCGGACGGGCACGAGCCGCCGTACTGCGCCGGCGTCTTGATGCCCAAGACCTTGGTCTTGTAGTACTGGCCGTTGATCAGCTTGCAGTTGCTGAACTCGCCCTTGTCTTCCTCGGGTTTGTTCACGACGCAGTCCACGGCAGGGCACAGCTCCGAGTACTGACGGTCCTTGGTGAGACACGTGCCGCCGTACTTGGCCTCGACCTTGACGCTGAGCGTCTTGGTCTTGTAGTACTTGTTATCGGTGGCGTTCTTGGTGCACGGGCCGAACGCGCCCTTGTCTTCCGCGGGCGTGAGCGGGATGCAGTTCTCGGCCGGGCACAAGACCTTGTACTCGCGATCTTTGGCCGACGGACAGGTGCCACCGTACTGCGCCGGTGTCTTGATACCGAGGGTCTTGTACTTGTAGTACTTGCCCGAGTACGAGCCCACTTCGAGCATGCACTCGCCAAACTTGCCCGGGTCTTCCTCCGGCTTGTACACGACACACGGGACGGCGGCGCACAGCTGCTTGTCTTCACGATCCTTGGCATCGCACGTGCCACCGTTCGAGGCCGGAACCTTGATACCGAGCGTGCGGTACTTGTAGAACACGTTCGTACCATCGCGGTCCGTGCAGTTACCGAAGGGTCCCTTGTCTTCGTCCTTGGAAAGCGGCACACAGTCCACAGGCGGGCAGAACTCGGAGATCGTGCGGCTCTCCTCGTCACACGTACCGCCGTTCGAGGCCGGGACCTTGATCCCCAAGATCTTGTACTTGTAGTACTTGTTCGAGTAATCGTCCTTCTTCGTGCAGTTGCCAAAGGGTCCCTTGTCTTCTTCCTTGGTGAGCGGCACACAGTTGACCGGCGGGCAGAACTCCTTGACCTCGCGGACCGGGTCGTCCTCGGCCGGACACGCGACTCCGCCGTACTGCGCCGGGGTCTTGATGGCCAGCACCTTGTACTTGTAGAAGATGCCCGAGTTGTTGCGGTCGGTACAGTTGCCAAACGGCCCCTTGTCTTCCTCGGGTGTGTTCCACGCACAGTCAATAGCAGCGCACGGCTGCGAGAACTGGCGGTCCTTCGGGTCACACGTGCCGCCGTACTTGGCCTCGACCTTGACGCCGAGCGTCTTCGTCTTGATGTACTTGCCATTCACGAGCGCACACGCGCCGTACTCTCCAATGTCCTCTTCGGGCGGGAACGGGATACAGTTCTCGGCCGGGCACAAGACCTTGTACTCCCGCTCCGCCTCCGACGGACACGAGCCGCCAAACTGCGCCGGGGTCTTGATACCGAGGGTCTTGTACTTGTAGTACTTGCCCGAGTACGAGCCCACTTCGAGCATGCACTCAGTAAAGTTACCTGTGTCTTCCTCGGGCGTGTTGACCACACACGGGACGGCGGCGCACAGCTGCTTGTCTTCGCGGTCCTTGGCATCGCACTTGCCACCGTTCGAGGCCGGAACCTTGATACCGAGCGTACGGTACTTGTAGAACACGTTGGTGCCATCGCGGTCCGTGCAGTTACCAAACGGACCGTTGTCCTCGGTCGCGTTGAGCGGGACACAGTCCACGGGCGCGCAGAACTGCTTGACCTCACGGATCGGGTTGTCCGCCAACGGACACTCGGTGCCGCCGTACAGCGCCGGCGACTTGATTCCCAGGATCTTGTACTTGTAGAACACGCCCGAGTTGTTGCGGTCCACGCAGTCCCCGAACGGTCCCTTGTCTTCCTCTTCCGTGAAAAGGACACAGTCCACGGCAGCACACGGCTGCGAGAACTGGCGGTCCTTCGGGTCGCACGTGCCGCCGTACTTGGCCTCGACCTTGACCGCGAGCGTCTTGGTCTTGATGTACTTGCCCTCGACCAGCGCACATGCGCCGTACTCTCCCACGTCTTCCTCGGGCGTGAACGGGATACAGTTCTCGGCCGGGCACAAGACCTTGTACTCCCGCTCCGCCTCCGACGGACACGAGCCGCCAAACTGCGCCGGGGTCTTGATGCCCAGGGTCTTGCTCTTGTAGTACTTGGGCGAGTACGCGTCGGCCTCCGGCAGGCACTCGGTAAAGTTGCCCGTGTCTTCGGCCGGCGTGAACACGACACACGGCACGGCGGCACACAGCTCCTTGTACTCTCGGTCCTTCGGGTCACACTTGCCGCCGTTGGACGCCGGCGTCTTCACGCCGAGCGTCTTGTACTTGTAAAACACGTTGGTGCCGTCCCGGTCCGTGCAGGTGCCGAACGGACCAGTGTCCTCCGCGGGCAAGAGCGGGACACAGTCCACGGCCACACAGAGCTCCTTGGCCTCGCGCAGCGGGCTGTCCTCCGCGGGACACGCCTTGCCGCCGTTCGACGCCGGCGTCTTGATCCCCAGCACCTTGTACTTGTAGAACACGCCCGTGTTGTCCTTGTCCGTGCAGCTGCCAAACGGCCCCGTGTCCTCGGACGCCGTGAGCACGACACAGTCGACGGCCGTGCAGGGCTCGCGGTACTCGCGGTCCTTCGGGTCGCAGCTGCCGCCGTTCGAGGCCGGCGTCTTGATCCCGAGCGTCTTGTACTTGAAGAACTTGCCGCTGCCGTCGCGGTCCTCGCACGCGCCGAACGGGCCCGTGTCCTCGGCGGGCGTGAGCGGGACGCAGTCGCCCGCCGGACACAGCTCCTTGATCTTGCGGATCGGGTCGTCCTCAGCCGGACAGGCCTTGCCACCAAACTGCGGCGGCGTCTTGATCCCGAGCACCTTGGTGCGGTAGAACTTGCCCGAGCCGTCGTCGGCCAGCGCACATGGACTCCACGGCGACGTGTCGCTCACGGCCGTGAAGAGCTCGCAGTCGATGGGCGTCGGCGGCGCCGTCGTCGGGTACGTACACGTCGAGCCCACGAGCCCCGTGGCGTCGACCTCGACGCGCGCGACCGCCGCGATGCCCGCGACGACCAACAGCGCGGCCTTCATACTGATGAGGAACTAAATACACCTATTGAGGGTCTCGCGAGGAAGAAAGCCGAATGAAACAACAGCGCGCGCGCAAGGAGCGCCCGCTGGGTTCACTTGCCTGGCGCGCTCGGGAGAGATGGTTGACTTGCATTGAGTATGGTAGCCACGCCCGTGGGTTTGGGTGCAGAAGCAGTCACGCCCTGCCGCCCGACTGGACCGAAGGTCAGTGTATTGGATGCAAGGCGCTGGTGGAAATCTCACATCACGCGGCGGGGGAATCCAGTACTGTACCGGGTACGTACAAATCACATCTGACGGACGGACTGGCTGTGTGATACGGGAACGACGGGAATTTTGGGGCGGTGAGGGAGCTACAGTACCACAACAAGGTGAGATACACCGACTTGAACATTATAAGTGGGGGAGACACAGCAATCAATTACAAAAGTGGTGGGTACAGCGAGTGGGAGGAGCGCGTTTCGCCTGGCGTGCCGCCGCCCGAAGAAAACAAATGAAAAGAAAAAGAGAAGGAATGGGTGCCTCCTCTCGTGGGCTCTCGCTCCACACATACAGTACACACATGGCATGGGAGCAGTGGAGCAGTCATGTTACAGTGTATAATACTCCACGTCGGAACGGCCTTGTGTTGTGGGAGTGTTCACCACAAGGTAGAACCAAACGTCAAGTGCCCCAGATGAGACCGCGTGGTAATGCAGTATGTTTTCGGTTGAGACACATTCGAGACGAAGTGGCCTTGGCCGTCCGGCCCGCCCCACACAATGCCGTAACCGTGTCATTTTCGAACCGCGTCTCGCTCGACTGATCGCGCCTCGTCCGAGAGATTCGAAGTGTTGCGGTCCACTGGCTTCTTTGGATCTTCTCGCTGGGAGTGGTGATCCACAGAAGCTCGGGAGAGTTTCATACCTTGTATTGGTATCTTGGGTTGATATCACGTCGTGTTTCAGCAAAACAGACTCTCTGGTGCCGCCCAGTTGGTTCCATTGCAAAGCCAGGCGCATGGCGCCTGAGATACATAAATGGTGTGGCACAGCACTGAAATGATGTGGATCGACAACATGTGACGTGCGAAACAAACGTCCCCATCTCTGACAGGCACATGACAGCCTCTTGGTTCTGGTGTCCACGCATGGGCCCCTTTCCCACAATGAGGAAGAACGTCCAATCCTACTGCCGGTACGTAGGACGACGTAGGACGACGTAGCAGTGGATGGCGCTGACGTTTTGACCACGCCATTTGGAGCGGAGCTCAACGCGCCACGCGAGGACATCCCAACAACTAAGCTCCGGACAACTTCGACACCTGCCTACCCAAGCAGATCACAGTGTGGACACCAACATCATTGCGTCGGTATTCTTTGAGTAGCCTTGAGCTATCGAACGCAGGGACAAGGCGCGTGCCCGAGTCCCTGGACTATACCAAAACCTGAAGTGAGGAGGATACTATGCAGACACGTGGGAGAAATCCAGTCGCTCGTCGGGCTTCAAGACGGTGGAGGAAGCAGCTCATCGGACGCTGGAAGTTGGATGGACACAAGTCCGTGGCGGGCTGTAGGCGTCCTACACTTTGATGCCCGAGTTGCCACCAAGGAAGAAGTAGGTGGTGCCGACCTTGGCCTCCAAGTAGCACGTGTGGTGCTGGAGGTTAAAGCCCTTGCAGTCGCTGCGCTTGGCGCAGGCGGCGCAGCACGCATCCATGTCGTCGGTCTCGAAGGTCGCGAGGGACTTGGCGAGGCCCGGGTAGAACATGTAGTTTTCGCGGTACGTGCACTTCTTGGGGAGCGGCGCCTTGGCCGAGGACGACACGGCGTTGCGCTTGAAGGACTCGTCGCCGATCTTCCACTTGAGGTTGCACTCGGTGCGCTTGGCGTCGCTGTTGCGCTCGAACGAGTAGGCCACACAACCACTCGTGGTCGCACACTTGTCGCAGCACTGCCAGAGCGCGAGACCCTTGGTTACGCTGATGTCGTAGCCGAGGTAGATCGTGTTGTCCTTCTTGGTGCCGCACTGCGCGAGCTTGGGGACACAGACGTCGTAGAACGGGTCCGACGGGACACAGTAGCCGTCGTTCGGGCACGGCTGCTTGACCGTGCGCTCCGCCTCGGACGGACACGTGCCGCCATACTTAGCGGCTTCCTTAATGCCCAGCACCTTGGTGCGGTAGTACTTGCCATCGGGGAATTTCTGGCACGCGCCAAACTTGCCCTGGTCCTCCGACTCCTTGTACGGCACACAGTTGACTGCCGGGCACAACTCCTTGACCGTACGGTCGTTCTCGAGACAGGTGCCGCCGTTCTGGGCCGGGTCCTTGATCGCGAGCACCTTGGACTTGTAGTACGTTTGAGCGGCGGCATCGAGCGTACACTCCCCGAAGCTCCCCGTGTCGTCCTTTGCGTCCACGGGCTTGCAATTCACGGGCTCACAGAACTCGGAGATCGTACGCTTCTCCTCGGACTCGCACTCCAGCCCACCGAACTGAGCCGGGGTCTTGATGCCCAGCACCTTGTACTTGTAGAACTTGCCCGAGTTGTCAATGTCCTTGCACTCGCCAAACTCGCCCTTGTCGGTCTCCTTCGTGAAGGCCTCGCAGTTGATCGCAGCACACGGCTGCTTGACCGTGCGGTCCTTGGGGTCACACGTGCCGCCGAACTGGGCTTCGTCCTTCACAGCGAGCACCTTGGACTTGAACCATTCGCCAGTCACGGCGTCCTTCTCGCACTCCCCAAACTCGCCCTTGTCGTCCTTCTCATCCACGGACTTGCAGTTGATCGGGTCACAGAACTCGCGGACCGTACGCTTCTCCTCGGACTCGCAGTCGAGACCTCCGTACTGGGCTGGGATCCTGATACCGAGTACCTTGTACTTGAAGAACGTGCCCGAGTTGTCAATGTCCTTGCACTCCCCAAACTCGCCCTTGTCCGTCTCCGTCGTGTACGGCTCGCAATCGACGGCCTTGCAGGGCTCCGCGTACATACGGTCCTTCTCGTCGCACTTGCCACCATACAGCGCTGGAACGTCCACGCCGAGGACCTTGGACTTCAGGTACTTGCCTTCGTCGTTCTTCGTGCACTCGCCGTACGGTCCCTGATCCGCCTCGGGCGTGAGCGCCTTGCAGTCCACTGGGTCACAGAGTTGGGAGATCGTGCGCTTCTCCTCCGACTCGCACTCGGCACCACCGTACTGTGCCGGGGTCTTGATACCAAGGATCTTGTACTTGAACCACTTGCCTTCGCTGTTCTCCTTGCACTCACCAAACTCACCC
>JAADXJ010001077.1:0-11213 GCA_023337735.1 Pythium biforme
ATCGCAGCTCGCGCGTGGAAGTCGCCCAAGGTCAAAACCGGTCTGGGCTTCTGGGCCATCGGGATGTTTTTCATGCTGCTCGCGCCGGCGCTGTACCAGCTCACGCCGGAAATGAAGCAAGAGTACGAGACGCGCATGATGAAGGCCGCGAACTTACCGGGCTACCAGGAGGCCTACGTGAGCTACGTGGACGCGCAGGCCCACGCGGACGAGGCCAAAGTGTGGTTCTGGCGCTTCCGCGAGCCGTACAATGCGATTGTGCCGCAGCGTCAGAAGGTCGCCGACAAGTGGCAGGCCGAAGTGGAGCGTCTCGACGCCGTGCGGGAGCAGAAGATGAAAGACGCCAAGGCGTACGTGGGTCTGTGGTCGGATTTCGGCATGGCCGAAGTGCGGCAGCGCTTTTGGGACGCGTACGACCGTGGCAAAGTGTTTGCGCAGCAGCAGACGTTCTACCACATGATCTTGCGCGTCTTCTCGGCCCGCGACGAAGAGATGATGAGCACGATCCTCAACTGGATCTTCGTCGCGCTCATGAACTTTACGACGGGCCTGCTCGGTGCGCTGTTCTACTTCTTCTTCAGCCTCGTGTCGATGGTGTTCTCGTACCAGCCCGACCCGCTGAGCGCGCTCGCATTCATCGTGCTTGGGTTTGTCGGCGCCGCGAGCGTGATCGCGTCCTACCTGTTTGCGATCTACGGCATGGTCGCCAGCAGCGCCTATGTGGTCGGCAAGGTCATGGTCCGCGATGCCATCGAGCAGGAGCGGCAGCAGCAGCGCCTTCGAGCGCAACAGTACTGACGATACCCATTGCCCAAGACTCGCTATCCATAAAACACCAACTCGTTTGTTTTCCTTCTTGTTTTTTTATGGTCAATCATTGGGCGAGCCGCTAATAATCCGAGTTGAGACGTTCATGGTGTCGGCCCACAGTGACTGCCTTAGAGCTTGGACTTGACTGTTCCGTACGTGGGCGTGTTCTCGTGGTCCGGCACGTCGAGCAACGGGCCGAGCAGGTGCCAGCCGCCGTCCACGTGGAGCGTCGTGCCGGTCGTGTACGCCGACGCCGGCGACAGGTAGTGGAGCACGGCCGCTGAGACTTCCTCGACGCTGCCCACGCGCTTGGCGGGCGTGACCTTGTTGGCACCGTAGTGGAAGAGCTCCTCGCCGCCTTCGTAGTTGTCCGTGCCACTCGAGAGGACAATGCCCTAGCCACACAACCGAGAGTCAGTGTTATGTATGCCTCTGGCCTCACATGCACAGCAGCAGCTCGCACTGGCGCAACGTTGTTCACGCGAATGCCCGACGACGCCCACTCGACCGACAGCGTCTTGCTCATGTTCTCGATGCCGGCGCGCGCGGCCGCGCTGTGGACCATGCCGGGGTACCCCTTGTCGATCACGAGGATGATGTTGACGATACTGCCGCCGTGGTCCTTCATGTACGCGTCGTACACGGCCTTGGTGACAATGAACGTGCCGTTGCTATTCCATCAACACGTTCGTTAACCCATCGCTCTGTTGTGGTTGGAAAACCCATCGAAGGTGGTGCGTTACAGATTGGTGCGCACGACAGCCTCCCAGCCCTTGAGCTTTATGTCCGCCGCGTAGGCGCGGAACTGGCCGCCAGCTGCGTATACAGACCGCAATGTTAGATATCATGCAAGAACAGCCGTGAGATCCAGCCGTTGGACGCACCATTGTTGACGAGAAAATCGATTTTCTTAAACTTGGCGAGCGTCGCCTGCACCATTTCGGCAACTTGCTGCGCGTCGCGGATGTCGCACTTGAGCCCGTACACGAGTGCATCGGCGTTCTTCTTGCCAGCCTGCTTGAGCTCGGCGCGGATCTCGTTGGCGGTCGCTTCGATGCGCTCCTTGTTGCTGTTCGTATCATCCAGACGACAAGGGTCAGCCAACTCCGCTGGTTCGTTTTGGAGCGCCTACGCGGCCCAGAAAAAACTTACCGCGCCCCGATCACGACCGTGCAGCCGAGCGACGCCAGCTCGTGCGCGATGCAGCGACCGATTCCTGTACCACCGCCCGTCACGAGAGCCTTCGAAAAACAGACCAGATCCACAGGCGTTAGTTGGCTTGCTGGAGGACAAGCAAGCCGGTGGGCGTTTGCGCAGCGCACCACTTTGCCCGCGAAGAGGTCGCTGCGGTAGACGCTTGGCGCGTTCTCAGCGCGGATCGGCATGTTTGGTTTCGAGGGGGATCCGGTGTCGTCACGTGCGCACGGAGAGTGCGTTCGGGAAATGCGGGACGGGCCTTCCCAGCGATGATGTCAGGCGGATGTTGATGGCAACATTCGGAAAATGCGATTCTCTATGAATTCATCTAGCTATCAATTTTGAATCACGAGAGAGGCGTAACTTCAAGTCAGTGGTTACGTGTACAATTCAAATCTGAATTGCAAAGCGAGCTTGTATTGGAGTGCCTCTCACGAACATGGCTACATCCTGGTTTGACGTTCCGAAATAGCTGTTGCTTGGTCTGGTGGTTTGCTCGTCCGTCTAGAGCTTCGACTGGGGCTTGGATGTCACCCTTCCGTACACAGGGGTGTTCTTGTGGTCTGGAATCTCGAAGATCGGGCCGATGAGGCGCCAACCGCCGTCAACGTGGAGCGTCGTGCCCGTCGTGTACGCCGAGGCCGGCGACAAGAAGTGGAGCACGGCCGCTGAGACTTCCTCAACGCTGCCGACGCGCTTGGCGCCAGTGTATTTGCGCGAGAACTCGTGGAAGAGCTTAGCACCGCCTTCGTAGTTGTCGGCGCCGCTTGAAAGGATAATTCCCTACAATGCAGTTGATTGTTAGACCTCGCATATGCTTCAGATTTGCTCGGCACGTTTGTAAGTACTGCGTACCGGAGCGACACAGTTGAGACGGATGCCCGAGGAGGCCCATTCAACAGCGAGCGTCTTGCTCATGTTCTCGATACCCGCACGCGCGGCAGCGCTGTGGACCATCATCGGGTGGCCCTTGTCCGCGACCAAAATGATGTTGACGATACTTCCGCCGTGGTCCTTCATCCACGAGTGGTAGACTTGCTTGGTCACAATAAATGTGCCGGTCCTATGGTTGGGATTCCGTGTGAGTCGCAGGGTTTGTCCCCAAGAGGCACATCGCGCTACCAGACTCCTTACAGGTTGTTGCGCACGACAGCGTCCCATCCCTTGAGGTTAATCTTCGCTGCCGGCGCACGGAACTGACCGCCAGCTATGGATCATTGATACACCAACTTAGTCGCCGAGTTCATCCGATGTACTGTCCTGTAAGAGACAAGCTCACCGTTGTTGACGAGGAAGTCGATGCGCTTGTACTTGTCAAGCGTGGTCTGCACGAGCGTCGCGATGCTCTCTTCACTGCGGATATCGCAAGGAAGCGCGAGCACCAAGTGGTCCACATCGCGGTTCAGGATCTTGCCGACGTCGGCACGGATGGCCGCCGCCGTCGCCTCGACGCGCTCCAACTTGCTGTACATAAAACCATATTCAGTACAGTATTGCCCGTAATCAAGTCACAGTAGACATAACATACCGCGCCGCGATCACGACCGCGCAGCCCAGCAGCACGAGCTCATGGGCGATCGACTTGCCGATGCCAGTACCTCCCCCCGTGACAAGCGCCTAACGAACCACAGGTTAGATTGGCACCGAGACATGCGCAGACATGGGGCGTGGAACGCACCACTTTGCCGTTGAAGAGACCTTCGCGGTAGATGCTTGGGGAGTTCGCCGCGCGCATCGTCATGTCTTGCGCTTGCTTCGAGCTTGAACAAAAACGTTCTTTGCCGGTGCGGTTGATGTTGGGCAACGCCGTTTTTGATGCATCAACACAACACACGGAGTTACGCTTGCAGATCGTAACCTCGCTGGCGAAAAGAATTGATCGCAATTCAACGCGTTTTCTCTGTGGAGTGATATTGTTTTCTAGGAAATTGCGTCATGAAGCCAGGATGATGCGTCGATATCGGCGTGACTTCCTCAAGAACCGAAGAGATCAATCAGCATTGTGACGCTTGCTTGATACTTGTGGTGGGCCAAACATCATTTCCCTCGACTATGTTTCCCCTTGCTGGAAGAAACATGGGGCATGTTCTTACGTGGACCTATAGATGATGTAGTGGTCGTCACAACCGTCGTCGTTGCTTCCATTCTGGGTTCCTACACAAAATAACACTCACACAGAGTGGTTAAACCGTTCAGCTAGGTTCGCTACTATTGAGTTACACTGGGGGATATCCTATTGCTTGCCGCCGACGGCAATGGCGCTGGACTGGGAGAAGATGGCCGTGTGAAGGTCGTTCGCAAGCTTCTTCGTGGAGCGCTTCTGGACAGTTCGTTCGATGGTCTGCAGAAGTTGAGGCAGCATGGGGAAGTTGATACTACAAAAGCGTCGTCTTGTCAAAAAGGATGCACTACCACAACACGGTTTCGAGAGGAGAATACGGTACCCGCTCCACGCGACTTGGTCCTCGGCAAAGTTGAGAATCATGAAGATCGCGAATCGAACAATGTCTTCGTTGTCATCTTGCATCATCTTCTCAAGCGCTCCAATGAAGCGGTCTTGAAGAGACTGACGCAAAGTATCGCGGTTGGCACTAAACTGGCAATAATCCTTCAGTTGCTTGGCCGCTTCGTATCGAGTGAACGCGTGCGAGTGAGGGGAGGTGATATCATCCACAAGAAGCAGAAGATCGTGGGTATCAACGGTGAGCGAGCCCGGGAACAGCTCACCAGAAGAGGACCAGCTCTCGAAGATATCGAAGCTAGACACGAAGGAAGACGCGTCATGTGAGTTGTCGAGAAGCAGAATGCGCAGCGCAGCGGAATGAGTAACCAACCTGAATTCAGGGAGCTGGGCCATCTCGCGGTCAAGATCACGGCAGTCCTTGCGAACTTTGTCGACGATCTCGAGGAACTGGTTCTCATTTCCCTAATTTACAGACAACACGAATAGTTCGTTAGATTGAGATACCCAAAGGACAAGGGGTTCGTCCGTGACGTACCTCTCGGAGGTTGAAGTCAACACGAATGACGTTCTTCGACGGGATGCGGTGAAGCTGGATGTTGAAGATCACTTCTTCGGCAGCAACTATGGCGAAGGCTTCAATCTGGGGGTGAAGGCGTCATCATTTGCTTAGAAACTCGGCCACGTCCTTCAACCCGGCGATCGATCAAATGTCGAGCACTGGGCGACTCAGGAGAAAGAAGGGAGGGAGAAGGAACTCAACTTACGGTCCAATCAGCGAAGCACTGGTAATCTTCCACGTGAGGCCGAAGCGAGGCCTTGAGCTGGCGGAAAATGTCGTCCGCCTGCGCGTCCGACTCGAACATGGGGTTCACTTCGTGATAGGTCACGGCTACCGATTCAGGAACAGGTCCGCTTGGCTCCAAATCGGGGGACCCCTTGGTCTGAACGACGACAACAGGCGCGACAAATGGACTCTCGGCGAAAGCTGGCGCCTTCGTCTCGCTCTTGATCATCATTGGGTGGTACAGTTCCTCCTCCTATCATCAGCACCCAGACCCGAACAGTCAGTATAGACCGTTAATAGCTGCGCGCCGACACCCGAGGGCGACGACGTCACCGATTCATAGGGACAAGTCACACGTACCAGTGATTCGAATCGAGCGCCCACAAACGCCGTGGAGCCCATATCGGGGGCTCGACGGTAGGTGACTTCGCCGCCATAAACGTCGAAGTCGTGGAGGTTCTACACCGCCAAATCACCAGGGAAGTGCACCAAAATGGAAGTCAGCGGTAGCTCCATACTGTAATTTTCCGATCAGAGCAGCGTACCTCATCTACGACGAACTCCTCGCGCTGTTTGACCTCGTCAATCCATTCATCTTCATCGTGGTCTCGCCCTGCCATTTCCAACGTTTCAAGTGCTTGGGAGAAGTCTTTGCACTAAACTGGGGCGTTATCTAACACCCGGCGTCCAGTAAACTATGGTAAAATTCAAAATTCCTTCTCGGGTACATCTCGAAACGGGCCAGCTCTGGCTCTCAACCCACGAGTGGGCCACCTAGGTTGAAACCCGTTCAAGAAAAACCTTGACCCGTGATGATGAAAAACCCAGCCTGAATGTGAATGGGTTCTTTCCTTCTTCTTTCTCGGGCTGATCCGGTTTGTACCACACAGTCTGACCCAAAACGCGTTGCAATCTTTCAATAGTGCACCAAAACACGGCAAAATTCACGCATGTTGCTGGACGTCATAAAATTCGAAGTATGGGCTGTTAAACCCGTACTCCACCTTCTTTTGACATCGTAGAGCCGTCAAAGGCTTCAACGTTGAAAAACACTCCCATGCGTTTGGCCATTCCCCATCCTCCATCGGGCATTCCGCCGGGTCACACCTCCGCCTCCCTCGCTCGTGTGCGCAGACACCCGCATTCGCATTCACGCGCGTTCTGTTCTGCGTCAGCAGGCCTTCCTCCCCTCCCTCTTCCCCCCTCTAGCTACGACTTCTCTGGATCGCGCATTCCGACAGTTGCGCATTTGATCTGCTTCCACAACACGCACGATGCCCCCGAGTCCCTCGCTCTCCGTGCCCGCTGCCGACGTCACGTCGTTGGCGCCATCGACCGCTACACCCGCGACCGTGCGCCACGATCTGCTGCTCTACGTCAACGGCGAGCGCGTGCACGTGCCCGAGCGCCAGGTGAAACCCGAGCAGACGCTTCTCCAGTTTCTGCGCAAGACGCTCCATCTCACGGGCACGAAGCTCGGCTGCGGCGAAGGCGGCTGTGGCGCCTGCACCGTCATGGTGTCCAAGTTTGACGTCCCGACCCACACCGTGCGCCACTTCTCGGTCAACTCGTGCCTTACGCCCGTATGCGCCATGGACGCCTGTGCCGTGACCACAGTCGAGGGCGTCGGCCATATTACGGGTGTCGCGGCTGACGCGACGGGGCTCCACCCCGTGCAACAGGCGATTGCTGAGTCCCATGGCTCGCAGTGCGGCTACTGCACACCGGGCTTTATCATGGCGCTGTACGCGATGGTCAAGCAGCGCGAAACCGGCCGTCACCTCACCATGGAAGAAATTGAGCATGGCATGGACGGCAACCTATGTCGCTGCACCGGGTACCGCCCAATCCTCGACGCGGCCAAGTCGTTTGGCGTCGATGCCGCCGAGTCCAAGTGCAAGGGCAACTGCCCGGGCTGTCCGAACCAAGGCAAGGCCCCCTTGGATATCGAAGATATGGGTGGCCACAGCCACGACGACGAAGGCGGCGTCCAGCAAGTCAAGAGCTGCTCCTCGAACAAGATCCGCTCGCTCGCGAAGAAATGGGAAGGCAAACTCAAAGTCCAGCAGTCACCATTGGACGCCTCGGCCGAGTTCCCGTTGGAGCTCCAGGAGAAGGCACTTCGACCAGAGTACTTGGAGATCAATGGCGAGACGGTGCAGTGGTTTGCGCCTGTGACGCTCTCGCAGTTGCTCGCGCTGAAGGTCCAGTACCCTGGCGCCAAGATCTCGGTCGGTAACACGGAGATGGGGATCGAGACGAAGTTCAAGAACCTCAAGTATGTCCACCTCATCAACGTCAACCGAGTGCCGGAGCTCGTGGCAATGGGCCAGGTCGACGTGAGCGACACGATTAACCAGAGCGGGCTCTTTGGCGGTGCTCGTTTTGAAGGCGTCAAGTTTGGTGCCGCAGTCACGCTCACTGAAGTGAAAGACTACTTGTCCGACTGCCTCAAGGAGCACCCCGTCTACAAGACCCACACGTTTACATCCATCATCAAAATGCTCAAGTGGTTCGCGAGTACTCACATCCGCAACGTTGCGTGTCTCGCGGGCAACATCGTGACGGCAAGTCCGATCTCGGACATGAACCCTTTACTCGCGGCGATGAACGCATACGTGGAGCTTCGCTCCGCTGAGACACAAGGATCCCCTCGGTACGTCTGCGTGCGCGAGTTCTTCTTAGCGTACCGCAAGGTCGATCTTGCGCCGACCGAGGTCGTTACGAACGTGTACGTGCCGTTTACGAAGAAATGGGAGTACATGCTTCCGTTCAAGCAAGCCAAGCGCCGTGAAGACGACATCTCGATTGTCACTGGTGGTGTTCGTGTCGAGTTGCTTCCATCGGGTGACGGTGCGGGCTGGCAAATCAAGAACGCATCTTTGGTGTACGGTGGCATGGCACCAGTCACGAAGGCAGCTATCGCAACGGAGGAGTTCCTCGCTGGCAAGCCGTTTGATTCGGCGACGGTCGATGCCGCGTGTGATGTGATCCACCAACAAGACTTCGTCTTGCCGTCTGGTGTTCCCGGCGGCATGGCACGCTACCGTGAGAGTTTATGTGCAAGCTTCTTGTACAAGTTCCTCGTTGCGACAATCAAAACCCTGGAAGAGGATTGCAAGAGCGACACCACTCTCCCACCTCCTCAGGCGATTGCGGCCGACGTTCAATCTGCGGGAGAATCCTTCTTACTCAAGCACCGCGAGCCATCTCACGGTATGCAAGCCTTCGGCCTGGAAACAGGCGGTATGACCACGTCCAAGCACACCAGTGCGGGTGATGAGGCAACCAAGCGTGGACCAGTCGGCGACCCACTGATGCACAAGTCGGCATATGCCCAGGTGTCGGGCGAGGCCTTGTACACGGACGATATTCCGACCACTCCGGACACGCTGCATGCAGTCTTTGTGCTATCGACTTGCGCACACGCACGGATCAAGAGCATCGACGCGAGTGGGGCCCTCGCGATGCCAGGCGTTCGTGGTTTCTTTGATGCGACCGTGTTTGAGAAGCACCGCCTCGGCTCCAACAAGATCGGCCCGATCCTCAAGGACGAAGAATGCTTCGCATCCGAAGAGGTCGTGTGTGTTGGTCAGCCCGTCGGTATGGTCGTCGCAGACTCGCACGAGCTTGCGACCGAAGCCGCCGAAAAGGTCCGAGTCGTGTACGAAGAGCTGCCTTCAGTTATCACGATACAGGATGCGATCAAGGCGCAGTCGTTTTTCCCTCCTCCGCATGTCATCGACAATGGAGACATCGCGGAAGGATTCAGGCAGTCCGACGTCATTTTGGAGGGCGAGTTTTCTATGGGCGGCCAGGAGCAATTCTACTTCGAGACGAACGTGTCGCTGTGCACGCCCGCGGAGGGCGGGATGAAGGTCATTAGCTCCACCCAGGCGGCGACCAAGACCCAGGTGCTCGTTGCGCGCGTGCTGGGCATCCACGAAAACCGTGTGGTATCCACGACGAAGCGGATAGGTGGTGGCTTTGGCGGCAAGGAGACGCGTAGTGTCTTTGTGTCGTGCGCGGCGGCGGTCGTGGCAAAGCTCATGAAACGCCCCGTCAAGTGTCTGCTCGAGCGGCACGTCGATATGCTCACGACCGGTGGTCGCCACCCGTTCTACGCCAAGTACCGCGTCGGAGTGAAGAAGAATGGCCTTCTCCAGGCGCTCGAAGTCGACTTGTACAACAATGCCGGCTACTCGCTGGACTTGTCAATGGCTGTCATGGACCGCGCACTGTTCCACTGCGACAATTCGTACAAGATCCCGCACGTGCGCGCGACGGGACGAGCCTGCAAGACCAACATGCCCACGAACACGGCCTTCCGCGGGTTTGGCGGCCCGCAGGGTCTCGTGGTCGCGGAGACGTACATGGATCACATCGCCCGAACGCTGAACATTGCCCCGGATGAGCTTCGCTCGCTCAACATGTACCACGGCGGCGAGGTGACCCACTTTGGGCAGCCGCTGAAAGACTTTGACCTACGATCGCTGTGGCAGCGATCCATCACGAAGAGCGACTTCCACAAGAAGCGCGAGGAAGTCGAGGTGTTCAACAAGCTGCACCGCTACAAGAAGCGAGGCGTGGCCATCATCCCGTCCAAGTTTGGCATCAGCTTTACCTCCAAGTTCATGAACCAGGGCGGTGCGCTTGTGCACGTGTACGCGGACGGTAGTGTCTTGGTCTCCCATGGCGGTATCGAGATGGGCCAGGGGCTCCACACCAAGGTGATCCAGGTCGCCGCGCGGGCGTTCGGCATTCCGCACGAGCATGTCCACGTCGAAGACACATGCACGAGCAAGGTCGCCAACTCACAGCCGTCGGCAGCGTCCATGAGCACGGACTTGTACGGCATGGCGACGCTGGATGCGTGCGAGCAGATCCTTGCGCGCCTCGCGCCGATCCGAGAGCGGCTCGGTCCGGACGCGTCGTTTGCGCAGGTCGCGAGCACGGCGTACATGGCGCGCATCGACCTGTCCGCGCATGGGTTCTACATCGTGCCCAAGGACCGCTGCGGCTACGATTTCGCGAAAAGCGTCGCCGAGAATGCCGCCGAGGGCACGGCGTTCAACTACTTCACGACGGGTGTGGCGTGTACCGTCGTGGAGCTGGACGTGCTCACGGGCGACTTCCACATGCTCACGGTCGACGTCTCGATGGACCTCGGCGCGAGCATCAACCCGGCGATCGACATTGGCCAGATCGAGGGTGCGTTCATGCAAGGTTTTGGGCTGTTTGCCATGGAGGAGCTCGTGTGGGGCGACGACGGCCACCCGTGGGTCAAGCGCGGCCACCTCTTTACGCGCGGGCCCGGTGCCTACAAGATCCCGAGCGCGAATGACCTGCCCGTGGACTTTAAGGTCTGGCTCGACACGGGCAAGAAGAACAGGTTTGCGGTCCACTCGAGCAAGGCTGTGGGCGAGCCGCCGCTGTTTCTGGGCTCGAGCGCGTTCTTTGCCGTGAAAGAGGCCGTGTACGCCGCGCGCCGCGACGCCGGCCAGGACGGCTACTTTGAGCTGCGCTCGCCCGTGACACCCGAGCGCGCGCGCATGGCCTGCGGCGACCACTTGCTCCAGAAGCTCTTTGACGCGCGCGGCGAGAACATGCTCGCGTACCAGCCCAGCGGCAGCTTCTGAAGCTTCCGCCTCATGTCCGATGTGTATCGTTGATTATAATATACCTGTGAGGCAGCATTTCTTCTGGCGCGCACGATCAGGCAGTACGTGGAGTGAGTCAGAACTCTATGAACGCATACCCGTGATAAAAGGATGAGTGGGGGGAACGCCTTCCGAGGGCACTGGAAAGCTGGAAGGATTCCTTGCGCGCAAAGACATGTCTTTGCCTTGTTTTTCGTGCACGGCCACGGTCGCCAGCTCCATAGGGTGGACCCCTTCGCGAGTCGCTGGACCCAAGACTTGGGTCGTCCAAGTTGGTCACCCAACATATCGATTTCCA
>JAADXJ010001078.1:0-11206 GCA_023337735.1 Pythium biforme
GATAAACTCTACGATCTTTGGATGCCCTAGGCGCGCACACATGCGGATCTCGTCCAGGAAGGACGTGAGCACTGTGTCACTCTACCACGTATCAGGAAGCATTTGCTTGATAGCGACGACACGACCTTGGCACCTGCCACGGTAGACGACGCCGTAGCCACCACGCGCAACTTGCTTGTCGATGTGAACCTGATCAATTCGCCATCGCACAAGGTCTCTGTCGCTACGGAAATCGATGGCAAGACTTCCCGATGTCGTCGTGCTAGGCTCCTGTGAATCGGTTTGTCTGACGACGGGCTGGGTGTATCGACGAGGGCAAAGCTATCAGTCATCGGCTTGGTTCGTTTGCGCTCCTTTCTCCCGGCGATCACGACGTACAGTGCTGCGGCAACGAAAACCGACAACACCACCACGACGATGACGATGACGCTGATGGAGCTGCCTTTTCCCGCCGCCACGGCTGTCGTTGCGTTCTGCGGTGGTAGCGAACGGTTTTGAAGCCCTGCGTTGGGCAAGCCGCCAGCGAACGACCCGCCCGACGATTCCAGTGACGCACTGCCTTCTCCAACTGTGCTGTACCGACTCGTAAACTCCCCGTCTGTTTCAGTGGTGACCTACGTGAGCAAATGCGTCTCCACGAACGATGAGTAGAACGCGCACGTACCAGAAATGACACACACTTCAATTGTGTTGATGACTGCTCCCGAGCCAGCGCATGCCGCATGATTGACAGTGCAGCTGGAATACCCGATAAAACACTTGAACGACTTCAGCTTCTGGAGCGTCGCGACATCGGATTGGCGAATCTCAAACGTGGTGATAGCGTCTTCTTCGAGTTCTCTACAAATGTACAGCAAAATACAGGTGGGCGATCACGAAGGTGCATGGCTGAAACCAAGATACCAACAGGCTTCGAAGTGAGGTTGGCCACTTGACACCTCGGATGCGCTGGATGCCGCACTTGGAACAGCGACTGCCCAGTATATAGAGCAAAGGTTAGTGTGTGACTTTCTTCCCGCTACGGAGCAGAACGGATTGCATGCTCACAATTCCTTCAGCGCGCTTGGAAGAGGCACGCGTTCTAGGCTCCCAATCGACGACGAGATGGAACTGCAAAGGACAAGAATGAATCAGTGCAGCAGCGTGGCGTCAGTGGTCAGTTGAGCATTTGTGATGGTGGGTACCGAGTACTCGTCGCATCATGTCAATCGTGTATGTGACTTACAGTCGCTCGAGAGAGGCAGGAAGAAACTGGAAATCGCTCGCTGTCAGGTTGCTACCGGTAAATGAAAGGGACCTGTACCACCAAAAGTCAATCCATCGCCGAGGCCGTCGGCAAACCACAAAACCAACGTACAGGTCACGTAGCGATGAAGGAAGTCGCACGTTTCGGAAAGTCTTCAGATTGATATTGCCGCTAAACGAGCTACAAGGAGGATGAACATGTCAATCGAACCATTTGAACCCGCATTCGTGCTCTCTTCTTCATCGAAGTATCTCCGTACGTACAGTGTTTGGAGCGAGCTCGGAAGTTTGAGATCGTCGAAAGATGATGACTTGGCGCTGCTGTTGATATCTCTGGTGGTTAAAACATTCACAACGCGTTGAGTCGTCGAACAGGCTCTCCGCCAGACAAGCACATAGTCCACGTACAAACTCTCCAGATAGGGTGAAAGCAACAAGCTGCGATACTCGATGCTGGAGCCAATTCTACAAGCACAACACAACCGCCCCTTTCTCGATTAGACAGTCGGTCGCCGAGGCTTTTCGGAATGCGTAGCGTCTACTGTACATCGTCATCTTTGTCACGTTCGTGGCATTCGACAGATCCGCGCCCTGTGTCAACGAATTCCCAATCAAGGTTCTAGTCACACACACACACACATACAGCCAGCCTCCGTCAGGTTCGTTTTGGTACATGCGCAGCATGAGCATGCTGGGGGGCTCGCGTACATCATTTCCACACTGGTGGGCACACTGGCGAGGCGCTCGAGTCCACGAGAGTCGACTTCGAGGGCAATCACCCTGTAAATAGTCACCGAGCTGACGTTCCTGTCTTCGGTAGTCTTTTCATTGGAATTGTCCCGCTGCTTTCGATGGTCTCGACTTTGCGGTCGGGCGAGACGATCCACGCGTCGGTCGCCGGGTTGCTCTTGGAGGCCACGAGCGTGACGACCACGGGCGCCGGCTCGCCAGTCTCGGGACAGAGAGCAGCACCGGCGGCCATCGTCGCCATTGTAGTGAGCGTGACCCACGCGAGCGCCATGCTCCATACAACGCAGCGACCGTGGTCTCCGCGAGCCTGTCGTGGCTGCGTCATGGCGGTGGTGGTGGATTCCGATCTGTGAGGGGTGGCGCCCGTGCTATGGGCTCGCATAGAGAGGAGAGTCTCTCCGAAAGACAGTCAGTCTGGACCGCTCCTTCGATGTATCTCACCAAGTCGTGAGGAGCGCCGTCGGTGTGATTTATGGCGGTTGCTGGCGCAAGCAGAAAGTGGGAGTCCCACTCCGGTGGAAATCCCACAGTGATGATCACTGTATACCACCATGGCATGGGCGACCTATGTTAGTGCATTCGGAAGTAAGCCTATGAAGTGCCCACACTATTGGAAACTCAAACACTCAACAGTCGCGAGAAGAAGCGCAAGCATTTGCCCACCATGGAGAGCGACGGCGACGCCGCCTACGACGACGAATTCGAGGCCGCGAGCGAGGGCTCGCCGCGCAGAGACAATGCATCGGACACTCGCGCGCCTCCGTCGCCTCCTCCTTCTCCTTCTCCTCCGCCTCCTTCCACCAGCGTGTCCGCCGGCTACGCGTCGCCCGTGGTGCGCGCGGCCACCCGCGCGGCGCCGCCGCCACCATCTTCTGCTGCAACTGTGACGGCGAGGAAGCCGCCCGGGCGCACGGCGCTGGAACAGGCGCCCTGGACGTTCATGGTGCGCGCCTCGCGCGTGCGCGCGCTTCGCGTGCCCGTCGCATCGTCTACGCTCTCTTCTGCGTCTTTCGGTGGTGACGTTTCCCCTTCCACGGACATAGGCAGTGGCGTGCCTGCGCTCCGCGACTTGCGCGTGTTCGCCGTCGTCGACAAGCGGTCGGCGCAGTCGCGCGGCTCCAAGTGGAAGCCGGAAGCGCGCATCGCCGAGACCGCGCGGCCGCTCGTGGTGCCTCCCTCGCGCAGCCCGGGGGGACCCCACCGCCGCCGCAGTGGCGGCAGCGTGTTACAGGAAGCTACGTGGCGCAGCGGCGACGGCGAGCTCGCGTGGGTGCTCACGATGGACCGGTTCCGCCGCCTCAAGGCGTACAGTCCGCGAATCAAGCTGTTTGTGTTTGGCATCGGCGCGAACGCGCGCGCCGAAAGCGTCCGCGCGCTCTCGGAGGACTCGCCCCGCGAACACCGCGAGTCGATCGTGAGCCTTGGGTGGTTCTTTTTGGATCTGCGCACGCCCGACTTGCCCGAGCGCTGGTTCAAGCTCCAGAATTCGCCGTTCGGCGGTGAGATTCTGGTCTCCACGACGTTTCTGCAAACACCGTTGGCGCGAGAACGAGTGGATAACGCGGTCACAAGATCACTTCAACAAGCCCCATCGAACGTGATGCGGCGGCGAGAGCACTCCATGTCGGCTGACGCGGAGTACCTGCGCCTCGGGCAAGGGCGCGGCTCGGACGTGTTTCTGTTCACCGTGTTTATCCAGGGCGCCTCGAAGCTTCTGAGTGTGTTGCGATCGTCGGTGACGAACGCGGAAGAAGAACGGAAGGCGATCCAGTCGGGCGTCTGGCTCAGCTACTCGCTATTCGACATCGTCGTGCAAACGGACGTATTTTACAACTTGCAGCGCGCCGAGTTTGCACCAATTCGAGACAGTTTCCGTGTGATGTCGACCAGGCAAGACGTGCGCGAGTTTATCACCAAGCAAGGAATCCTCAGCATCTATCTCTGTACGCACGATCGCGTCCTCGCGAACGCGGATCTCGCGGTTGACCAGTTGATCACGCAACGGTTTTTCACATCCACAAGCTCCACGGACGATGAGGACGTCGTTACCATGAGCGGAACGTTTCTGTTTGGGTCGTCCACAGAAGGCGGGGTGTCGGCCTCCGTCTCGATCGAACGTAGCAATGATCGGCTTGCCGAAGGCTGGGAACAAGCGACGGTATCCAATGCGAATGAAGGAGAGACCAGGCGCTCGCAGCCACTCCACGATCAACGATCTCCTATCGTGGCCACCGTGAGTCAAATCCAGATCAGGACGGACGTACTGAGGGCTTACGCAGCAAAAGAGGCCATCGAACTCGAGGTGCTGAATGGTGGGCAGGCGGTGCGGTGTCCGATCCGTTTCAACGCCTTCACAGCCGACTACGCGCTCGGCGACTGCCCGGACCTTTCGCTGGAGTTTGATGCAGCAATCGCCAGCGACTGCGGGTCCTCCTTTTCCGTCACCTGCTTCTCATCTGCAACAGACCATGCGATCGCATCGTCGTCGGCAGGCGACCAGCTCGTCAGTCAAGTCGAAGGCGAGAGCTACCTCGCGCTGTATCACGCGGGTCGACGGCTTGGCGAGTGCGTCTTGAAGTGCAAACGAATAGACACCGTGAGTGAGCAAAATCAAGAGAAGCGAGCGACAAACGAGCCCCGTTCAGTTCCTGGCGTAAGCCACACGTATCGAGTGTACATTGGTCTCAGAGCCCTTCGTGATTTTGAGACAAGTCGGCCTGTCGTTATTTCCTACACCAACCCATTCACAAACCACGAGCGAGGTAAGCATGGAACATACGATGCCTACATGACTAGCGGGACGCGCCTGACACTGTGTGGGTATGACAGTGGAAACGCCGCTGATTTCCGTGATGAGAAAAGCTAAGACTGAGATCCCAGAAGCCTATTGTATCTTCGAACTCCACCGAGATGAGGCGAGCATGAAAGAAGCCATGGAATCGCCCATTGTGATGGACGTAGCACTCGCACTTCCCGACGGGTAAGCCCCACATGGATATTCGTAGGGACTGCTATAAAGAGGAACTGATGAATTTGGTGTATCAGTTCGCGAGACGTCATCGGCAGCGCAATCTTCAGTCTCAACTTCTTGTATTTCTCCGAAGAAGCTTTCGCGTGCTCCGATCCTTCTTGTAGAAAGACGTTCAACACGGAGCGCGCGGCATCAACGCATTGGATAGAAATGCACAGCGAGGCAGACCGCGATCGACTAGACAGAGGAGAACCGACCATAAGCAAACTGAAGCAGTGTTCCATTTCCCTTCCCGTCATGGGTACTCAGCGAGGCGAGAGCGCGTCACGACGAGTTGGAGCAGTCCAAGTCGAAGCGTACTTCGAGGATGCTGGTCCAATGACCGACCTGCAGGTCAGACTGGCAGAGGAGATGTAAGCCGTAGTGCGCCTCGTCGTTGACCGTTGTTTGTACCTCTGACTAATCTTCATGTTGTGTTCTTGACAGGCGTGTTTCTCGGTTAGTACAATCCGATCGACGTCAACTTCGTAGCACAACCACTTCGACAGCAACGCCAAAAGTATTAGCAAGCCACGCCAGTGCAAATGACGTCACCGGCGAAGTGGATATTCGTCAAGAGAGAGACCAGCGCGAAGTGCGGGATGACGCCCCTGACACGGCAAGAGTTGGCTCCTCCCAGCCCACCGACGCGGAGAGAGGGCTCGAAGAGGTCAAGGCCAGGCTACTGAATGAGCGGAATGCTTGGATGCACGAGCAAAAGATGCAGCTAGCGCAGTGGAAGAAGCGCGCTGCCGACATGGAGAAGGCGCGCATGGACGAGCTAGAAGAAGAATGGGCCCGCCGTGAAGAAGAACGGAGTGGAGTGCTGAAGGCTGCTCAAGCGGAGTACCAAAAGCTGGAGCACAAGCTTCGCGTGACGTTGACGGAAGTGGAAACCCGTGAGCGAAAGCTAGCGCTTGCAGAATCGGCACTTGAGCGAGACCAGCGAATGCTGCGCGAAGATACAGAATTGCTGCGCAAGCGTCTTCAGAGCGAACAGTCACACTCGCTTTCGCTTGCTCAGAGGCAGATTGAGTCACTTGAAAAGAGAGCTGCGGAGCTGCAAGTGAATCTCCAGGCGGCGGAGAAGCGAGCGCAGCAAGTGGAAGAAGATTTCGCCGAGTACCGGAAGCAGCAGCGGAAAGTCCCCGAGTCGAAGCTACGCGAAGAGATCTCGAGTCTCAAGGGTCAACTAGCCGACCTCGAAAAAGCCAAGCACGCCGAGATTCGCGTGCGCGAGAACGCGGAAGTGAATGTGGAGAAGATGAAAGGCCAGCTCGAGAAGATGGCCAAGCTGGTCCAAGCGGAGAAGAAGAAGAACGAATCGCGCGTGATGGACGATCTGGAAAAGCTGCGGCTCAAGTACATTGCCCGCGAGGAGCGGTATGTTCTGGACGGAGACCGCGAGGAGCTGCGAGCCATCAAGAAACAGCTCGACGACTTGCGGCGCGTGCACGTAAGTGGTGGCCATCCAGTGCACGATGGCGAGTCCGCTCACGTCGTCAAATCTCGCCCACGGTTTCGCGACCGGCGGGTCACCTCTAGGCACGACAGTCCACTAAGCAGTCGCAGCTCTGCCGTGCTCTCGTCGCCACGGCGACGCGACGGTCGTCGCCATAGCTGGAGTTCCAACGAGGCGTCATCGCCTTCCCGTACATCGGAACTGAGGCGGAAAAGTGAGAAACCCAACGCCGTCAACATGTTCAACGACCGCGAGCTTCGCCGTCTGGAAGGGGAGCGGGGGGCGCTGCTCGCCAGTGGTGTCTATGACGAAGACAGTTACTTGGTACGCGAGCTCGAGCGACGCATCGTGCTTCGTCAAGATCAGCTAGCGCAGCAGCAGCTCACAGTGTTGCCACTTCAGCCCGAGTCTTCTGGGAAATAAACAAAACGGGTACATTATACGCTGCCGACAGAGAGAGCTTCTACAGTGTGGGACGACTACTGCTGTTGCGCCTTGAACTTCTCGAAAGCCTGGTTCAGCACCGTGAACAGCTCTTTGGCCTCTAGCTGCTCCGTAATGGTCGCATTACGTAGCTTGTCGGGGTGGATGACTCGGATAATGTTTCTGAAAATTCATGACGAAACGTTAGCATACTCATTTCGCGAGGCCTTAGACAGACAGAGGAAGATTTGGCTACATGAACTCACCGGTACGCCTTACGCAGGGTCTCTGGATCGGGCGACTGCACGACCATCAGCTGGCACTGCTTGAGCGCTTCATTCGCCGATATTTGGTCCAGGGTGAGAATCATGTGGTGGAGCTCCTTCGCGAATGCCCACATCTCCACTCGCCGGTGGATCTGGCCTCGCACCTGGTCGGCTTCTTCCGAATCCTGCTTCTTCTTCAGCTCCATCTCGTGGTGCTCACGCAAACGTGCTTGCTGGCGCAGATACAGATCCGTGTTGACAGCGGTCGGCTCGGGCGGCAACGGAGTCGACGACGCCAGCGAAGCGCTAGTGGGCTGCTGCGGCTGCTCCGTCTCGTCACCACTCGAGTCGCTGTCGGCGCTCTGGTAGCCACCAGCGCGCTGCGCGTCTGGCTGTGGCGGTCCACTTTCGTCATTATCCGAGTCGTCCGCTTGCGCTTCGCCGGCTTCGTCGTGCGTGCCGTGCACATCCTTCTGGTGCTTGTTCATCTGGTGTCGCATCTGCGAGACGCGCACCGTCTTCATGCTCGACGGGCGCCGCTTCCCCGTGCGACGCGCCTTCTGCTGCTTGCGCCGGCGCTCGCGCTCTTCCTCGGCCATGCGCTCCCACTCTTTCTCGTACTCTTCGCGTTTCTTACTCTCAGCGATTTCTTTTTCTTCTTTTTTCGACAGCTTTTCCTGCCGCTTCCGAGCACGCGCCTCCATGTACTCGTTCATGCGATTCACCTTGGCCACCGCGGCACTGCCTGCGTCTCCTTCCGTGCTGCGACTGCGCTCCCGCTTTTCTTTGCGTGGTTCTGCACTCGTCTTGCTCGAGGTCTGACGTACACTCGCGTCATCGGTCCCACCGCGGCGTCGCTGTTTCTCGCTACTTCTCCGGCTGGACGCTTCCTCCTCTTCCGACTCCGATGACGATGGCGCCACAGTTGCGTGCGCTTTTGGTGTACCCAACACCACACGCGCCGGTGTGCTCGACGCGGCAGGCTGCGTCGGCTTAGTCTTCCGTGCATCATCATCATCATCGCTGGACGCAGAACGCTGCGAATCCGAGTCTGCCGAGGACGATAACGATGGCGCCTTTTTATTTGATCTGCTGCGATTGACCGTGCGGGTTTGCTCTTGCTGAACGGTCGGAGGTGACAATGGGGTGGGCAAGATCACGCGTCGTAGGTCTTCCACTTGGCTGTCGTCGCTGCTGCTTTCCGCTTCGTCTTCACTGGGGTCGCCAAACAGAGGCGGCGGTGGCGGTGGCGGCGGCGGCATCGTGACTGATGGTGCGTCCAGTGAGCCAGTCGGTGAGCGAGAAAAACCGCTCGGAGGCGGCGGCGGTGGCTGGTCGTCCTCCTCGTCGGACGACGAGATATCCGAGTCGCTGTCACTGCCGAAAATGCTGTCGCTCGATTCTTCGTAATCGGACAACGACTTGGCCACGTACATTTTTGGTCGCTTGGGCAGCACCTTTCTTCGATGCGCTGGAGGGATATCGATCGGGGACGACGCGCTCCCACCAGGCGGTTGGTGAGACTGCACTGAAGCCGACGTGCCTGCGTCAGTGGGTGGCACCGCCTTTTGGTCCGTCGGCTCGTCGAATTTCGCGCCAACTGGCGTCGAATTACGTGGCGACGATGCCGACCGCTTGAACTTGATGCTGATCTTCTCGAAAAAGTTGATTGAGCCTGAGCCTGGTCGCATGCGAGTGCTCTCGCTTCGATCACTCTGCGACGTCGTCAGCGGCGGCATGGGAGGCGCCTCCTCTTCGTCGCCATCGTTTGTGCCTCCGTACACAGACTCGCGACTATCCTTGCTGCTCGTCTCTCCTCGATTGGAGTCGTCGATGTGGACGCGTCGTTGGATCTCCGGACCAGTGGAAACCTTCAAGCTGGGCTTCCTAGACGACGATGACGACGTAGAGGACGACGACAGCGGCACCGCCGTTGCTAGTTGTGGAGGCGAAATTTCTACCGGACTCATGGGTGGCGACACCTCGGCGCGTGAAAAGTCGAAACTGGACAAATCCGCACTGGCGACACTGCTCGTCGGGCTGTGCTCCCTGCCACCGGCCAGTTCGGCAAAGAGGTCGGTCGCGGGCAGAAACGCGGGCGGTGGTGCGCTGTTCGGCGGTGATGCTACAGTCGCCGCCAGAAGTTGCTTCTTTAGGTACTTCTTCTCGTTCTGTGCCTTCTCTAGCTGGAACCGCAGCCCACGTGTGATGGCCTCGGCGTCCTCGCAGCGCTTGAGCAGGTTCTGGTACTCGCTGCTCTCGACCATGCGCGACGTCGCGCCGACCACGTCAGCTTCGAGCTGCACGATCCGCTCATAGAGTTGGATCTCGTTGGCTTCTTTCGTGCGCAGCTTCTCGGCCGCCGCGAGCGTAACGTTCTCCAGTTGCGACTCCAACCGGACCCGCTGCTGCGCGAGCTTCTCTTCGTACTCGGCGCGCTGCCGCTCCAGTGCCAGATGCTCCAGCGCGCGCGCCTGCTCGAGCTCGCGCTGTGTGTCGCGCATCTGCTGCTGCAGTTCGCTCACTTGGCTCTCGCTTTGCTCGGCCAGCCGCGCGAGCTTCTCGCTGGCTTTGATCAGCTGCTTGTTGCGCTTCTCGATGATGCGCTGGCACTCGTCCATGCGGATCGCAAACTCGTCTTTCTCTTTGCGTTCGCGCGCGAGCTCGTCGCTGAGGACCGCAACCCGCGCGAGCGACGCCTCGAGCTCGTTCCGGAGACTGCCCATCTCATGCTCTTTCTTCTTCTGGCGCAGCTTGACGCGCTCGCGCAGCGTCTCGACCGAGTCGGCGGCGTCGTCGTCGAACTCGAAGAGCCCTTTGCGCTCGTTGTTAGTCGCCGAGTTCTCGCGACTGGGCATCGATGAGGCACTTGTCGAGGGCGACGCGCCCAGCGAGTGGTGACGCGTTGTTGCTGAGGAAGAAACGTCCTTCTTGGCGCGGCGCCGCTCGGTCGGCTCCGGCTCGTGGGACGACGCGTCCGAGCCCGAGTCGGAGGACTCGAAGAGCCCGCTCGCACGTTTCTTCCTATGCGTAGCCGAGGGCCTATCGAGCGACGTAGCTGTCGTCTTGTGGGTCGGCATGCTGGGCGTGCGCGCCATCTTCGGGGTGCGGTCTAAACACTCACAAGTTGGGTTATGTTAGTCGTTAGGGCCTCTAAAACGACACGGTTGGAGTGCGCAAACGGAGCGCCCTTTCCCGTGAACGCGTCTAACCAACTCACCGTTCGCCCTGGGCGCCATGAACGAGTGCCGAAGCCCCGCGGTGGTCGATCCCGCAGAGGCCATTCTTGCTTCCGCCTTCAAGCTGATCTCCTTCCTGCTGAGAAGTCCAATACACAACCGGGTCGAGCTCCAGAACCCCTCCTAAAGCCGATCTAGATTATGATGCCTTTTCCTGCTAAAACCGATAACGGGTCGGGTTTGAGGTCGCTAAACTTGAGATGGTTACACAGTGTAACTTACACTGTTACCTACGGTCTTCTGTTCGGAGAAAAATAGTAGATGCTGGTTGGTACGCCTGTCTCACAGAGTTGCCGCTTGATGATCCGCTCGACCGCGTACCAGTTGAAGAGCGGCGTGCCGTAGCCGATGCGCGGCATGTGGACGCTCGCACCCAGCGCGAGCGCGCGCTGCGAAAGCGCCGCGAGCGCGCTCTGCAGCGCGTGGAGCCGGAACTGCGTTGATTTGCCGTCCCGCACGAGCGGTGCCGTCTTGGCGCGCGTAAGCTTTCGGCGCTTGGATGAAGAGCTCACGAAGCCCTGCACGACCAGCAGACACACATACACGGCGCGGCCCGCACCACTGCCGCCGCCGTTGCCACGGATCGTCGTGATCGTGCCATTTGCAGTCAACGGCAGAGCGATGTCGTCGTCGTCGTCGTCGTCGTCGCTCGGAGTGGCTGCACGGATGTGGACGAGATGCGCTTGGCCTAGTTTGAGGTCACCGTTGCGCGCCGCGGCTTCGTACTGTTGCTGAATGCGCGGCGACAGCACCGACAGTGAGCGAAAGAAGCCGCGCGACGCCCACACACCACTGGTGTCGACACAATGGA
>JAADXJ010001079.1:0-11195 GCA_023337735.1 Pythium biforme
ATCAACGCCACATCGTCGTTCTGGAAGAAGGTCACCAAAGAATTTCACACCAACACTGCGGACTACAACGAGCTTGTGTGCCCTGAAGACGTGCGCCTAAAGGAGTCGGGCATCGATCCATCCCAAATACGGCTGCACAGTACGCAGAAACTGATCGAGATATGGAAGCACGTCAACCAACAGTATCAGAAGGCTATGGGTCGCTTCCAGCAGTCCGGAAAGCATAACTCCGACTTTTTAGCTTTGCACAAGGTCAAGTTGATGTTCTATACCTCCGTCATTGGCTGCAGCGTAAGCCCAACATAACCAACGCCGTCGAAGGCGGGTTATATGATGAAGACAAGACGGATTCTCTCTCACCACCACCAAGCGACAGTGAGACGCGTCGCGGAACAAAGCGGCCTGCGGCCACGCCTGGCTCGGGGGGCTCAAGCAACAAGTGGCAGCAGGATCTGATCAAGAACATGGCGCGCGTCACTGATGTGCTATTGCAGGATCACCACGCCTCAACGCGGAAGAGCAGCAGTGATGAATGCGATCTAAACAAGACACTAGAAGGGTTGACAAAGCTGCACACCCTCATCAGCCAAGTGCAAGCCCGAATTGACGTGCAGAAAGAGTCAGGCTCGGTCGACGTTACGCTCGCGCGCAGTCTAGCGCTATACCAGCGAAAGCTGGACCTATTGGAGAAGAAGCTAGATCAAGAGGATTTCATTTAGACTGCTGCATTTTTTCTCCCCCAACTCATAAATCATCCATCATTTCAAGCTGAGCGCGTTCAACGTTGTGCTGAGGGCGCATATAGTTATTTCCCTGCAACATGGCAACAAGCGCATTGCGCACCAGGTCGGAGCCGACCGTGCTGTCGGATTCCAGTTCCGACAAGACGTAGAGTCTCCGGTAGATTGACCTGTCCTCGGGTTCTACGGTTTCGTCTCGATTCGCTTCTTCTTCGTCGTCCTCAATTTGACGCTCAACGTGGCGTACGCCCTCCACCAAATCCTGGTCATGTTCAGCTTCGTACTCATCCTCTTCCAGGAGCCGCTGGTTGATACACCAGTTGTGGAGCACAAAAGCAGCTGATATGATGAGCTTGATGTGCCGAATCGAGACCTCCAAAGGCGCGCGGAAAATACGCCATTTCCGTACAAGTAGACCAAACGCCATCTCGATGCGAATCCTGAGCTGGCTGATATGGTAGTTGTAGCTGCTTCGAAAAGGTGAGGTGATCTGCGGTCGGGGAAATGGAGTCAGCACCGTATTAAGTTGGGATACGCGTTGTCGCCGATCAAGTATTGACCCATGGGAAGGCGCGCCGCAACCTCTGAGAGCCGCCACCGTAGAAACGCCAGCGCGTCACCCGTGCCTCCTCCACTTGACATCGACAGCGCAGTAAACCTTGAGCGGTGGTCACAACACGCTTGCACATTGACGCCGAAACGCTGGTAATGCCCGGAGTAAAAAGAGAGCACTCTCCTCACCTCCGACCTTCGTGGTGCGTTCGTTTGGCAAAGCCACCCGTCGATCGCCCGGACACAGCCCCGGATCACGCCGTGGTCGCTGAGACGTCGGAATGCGCGTGCGCTGCGCTGCAAGTCGTCGTCGCTGGAGGGAAAGCGAAGCCGAAGGTCAGGGTGGTGGATCATCGCTTCCATAGCTTCGTACGCTATGTCGTAATACGCCGTGGTGCTGACGCCGACGTTGCCGCGGATGTCGTGATACGACCCTCCTCCCAGCCACCGCAAGCAGACCTGGAGCTTGATGACAGGGGTGATAGGATCTGTACCAGTGCGTCGGCGCGACTGGTGCTCGTCGCACTCAAGACCTGGTGCGATGAGCAGGAGAAGCTCTTCAAACGCCCGCATCGACATCTTGTAGCAGCGAACGAATTGGCTCTCGTTGAGAAGAAGCTGCGCGTCACTCACGAAGCCGCCACGGTTGCGGTGAAGAGCAGGCTGCCGCGTACTGCTGCCTAACGCTGCAATAGCGAGACCGTGTAGCTCGAGAAGCACGAGAAGCCGTCGGGTGTAGGCGTCCATATCGGGTGGGTGGATTTTCAGTTCTGGTGGGTGGGCAGATATTGACATAGCGATTGCCTCATGTGAGTGACATCTTGCTCATGTAGTTTACACGAGCCGTCTCGTAGTTTACGCTAAGGCACCGTGGAAACACGAGGTGTCATGGCGGGGAGGCTTCGCCACGCTACCACGGAAGACCCAACCGCACAATTTTTATTTTTATTTTGCTAACCAATCAGAAGCCGAGAAAAGTGCCATGGCAAGGCATTTGCTGGGTTAGGAACCACCCTTAAAAGGGTCGAAAAATGCCTAATTTAATAGGCATTTGAAAACTGATGGTTTACGTCAGTATACTTTCTTGTAGACAGCGACGAGGTCTTCAGTCGCGCTCGATCGTTGTCCCCCATGATCCTATTTTGGATGAAATCACATCCTACTTTGGAAAGTCCTGGTGTGTCTGACGCAACGTTCAACCTACTCTTGGCACAGTTAACCCAAGTATAGCGTACTTTGGTATCAACATCCCATCTTTTCGTTTTTGGCTCGTCGGTTGGCTGAAATGCAATCCGCACTGTGTGTAATCGCCATCTGATTGGCCGGATCTCTCACTTTGTGTGGTCTCCATGGGTCTCGACACTCCATCAGGTGCAGATCCAGCAGCTGCTATCTCATATCAGTATGTTTGCCTCCTCAAATAGCAACCCAACCACAAGCAAGCCAACGACGCGACGACAGCCGGCGCGCCGGTGCGCCCCTGCGACGTCTCACGACACGACGACAACGCAACGCCCCGAACGGCGCCGCCCATTTGATTTGAGCAGCTCACATTCCGAGACCTCACAGTATCCCCTGCAATTAACTGCGGGCGGGAGTGGATACGGTCCCTACCAACACAACAGCGCCACGCTCCACCAGTCGAGCCGACATAGCGACATATCGACATCGCACTCATCGCTCATCCCTTCCCTCTATGGACTCATCGCGTCACCGCGCGAGATCGAGTGGCAGCGGGAAGTTCCCGCTGCCGGCCGACTTCTTCCCTGCGGTCGCGTGCAATGACGCGCAGGCCGCCGTGCTGCAGCACGAGGCCGACAAGATTGTGCGTGACACGGTCCGCACGGAGCGCTGGCAGACGCAGAACGAGGAGTCGCTTCCCGGCGGCTGGAAGCTCGCGAGCTCACGGAAACACTTCCGCGACATGGGCGTGCGCACGTACACGCGCAAACCGGACGCGCTCGCCGACAAGAAGTCGCGCCGCCAGGACTTCAAGTGCATGAGCGTGATCACCATGCCGCTGGACCAGGCTATGGACGCGCTGTACTCGGACAATACCTCGGATTTGCGCCACAACCTCGGCACGCTGCTGGAGAACTGCCTCGACGCCGCCGTGCTCCACGTGATCCGACGCAAAAGCGATACGCAGCCGCGTCGCTATCTCGGCATCAACTGGATCGCACTGCGCGGTGCCAGTAGGTTCTCTAAGAAGCGTGACGTTTGCTATCTCAAGGTACAGTGTTCACGCGTTTCTCTTTCCCATCTAGATGCATGTATTGACGCCCGTGGCTGTTATTGTATTCTCAGAGTATCGGCACCACGTTTGACGAAAATCGCGACGAAGTGGGCTACATTGTCACGCGCTCGATCGACGTGCAGGAATGTCCGCCGCTGGACCAGTCGCTCGGTCTCGTGCGTACCAACATCTCGGCGATTTTGTTGCTCAAGGAGATGCCCGACGGGCGCTCCACGCGCGTGATCTGGCAGGGCACAATGCCGCTGTCCAAGTCGTCGTCGTCCAAGGTGCTGGACTTTGTCCACAACAACTTTATGTCGTGCATCGGGAATCTCAACGTGTTCACGGTGACTCGGTACCTCGCCCGCGAAACAGATCTCGAGCGCTTCGTATCAGCGAGCCGGTGAGTGTTTGTGTGGTCTGGTTTTGCGACAAACCCGCGGTCACACGGACTCCGTGAAACCCTTTTGGCGCATCACTGACACAAATCTCTGTCTGTTCGTTCCCACCGAATCACAGAGACAGTAAAGCGTGCCACTTGTGCAGCAAGAAGTTTTCACTGTTGCGGTCGCGTCGCCACTGTCAGGCGTGCGGAGAGGTGCGTTTACACACTTCTGCACGTGGCGCCGTGGACGGGCATTCACGGCTTCCGTTCTGTGTTTCGAAAAATAGAATATGTGTCGCGATTGCGAGGTCAAGCGCAAGACCACGGCGTTGGACCGCGAGACGATGTCGACCAACCCGTTGTTTGCGGAGAAAGGCAACGTGCGGCGGTACTGCAAGAAGTGCATGGTCACAGCGCGTCAAAAATCCGAAGGAGCACGCAGCCAGCCCGCATTCTACGACTTCACGCAGTCCACAGTGAATATTACCGACTCGACCGCGACGACACCGATGGCCATCGACAAGCACAGCGAGCGCATGTCGGCAGTGAGCAGCACTGGCAGCCAATGCTCCATCCAGCTCACGTGGCCGGATCTCTCTAAGCCAATGCCAAACACCGGGGGAGCATACTATAGCTCGACCCCCAGCCGTCCATCCTTCTGGAGTCGCCAATCGTTTGACGGCGGCTCGGCAACGAATACGCCCACGTACTCGACGACGCGGAAGTTCACTCCAAACCTGTCCTCGAGCCAAGTGCCCGTGAGCCCGCTCACGATCAAAACGAAGAACACACAATCGCAGCCGCCTCCCGTCACGGCCAAGCCTACCGGCGGCGGACGCGATCGCCTCGAGACGGACCCGTGGGAGTACTACGACGCGTTCGTGGAGCCGGAGCCCGAGCTGGACGCGCGCAAGTCGTCTCTTGGTGGGCGTGGATCGATGTACAGTGACGTGGGTCGCCATTCGGCGTCGTACAATGCCGCTGGGCGTGGCTCTGCATCGTCTAGCAACGGAGGAGGCAGTGGCCGCAGCTCGACATATAGCAACGACGGCGCCGGAGGCGTCGAGATGGACCTCGCGGCGCGGCTGTGGGAAATGTCGCGCAAGGCCCAGGAAACGCTCGACACGACGCGCCGCAATTCGTGCATGATGAGTGAGACGGGCAGTGCGCCGCGCTCCTCGGAGCAGTTCCAGCAACTCGATCGCTCGATCGCCGAGCAGGCCGACTTGCTGAACGTCATTGGATTTGTGAGTACCGGTCGCGTGTACATGGATGTTGGAGAGGACGAGCATGGTGAGCACAGCGGTGTGCGCATCAGCGAAACGAGCATTGATGAGGAAGAACGCTTCGAAATCCTTACGTGAGCTGCTGGTGCCCACGTCGGTGGCTTCGACCTCCTGTCATCATGAACAAATATTACTATGAACCAAATACACTGAACGAAGGAGTTGACTTGTGTGATAATCATAAGAATGTTGAAAGGCGGGATTGCGTCTCGACTTGACGCATACTGGCTCCTTTAGCACACATCCATGGGCTGCGCGGCCGCGGCGTCGACGCATCGGTCCACAAATTCGAAAAAGATGCTTTGCCAGGCCTCGCTCCGGTTGCGCTTGAACGGCAGGTCCGGGTCGTACCCGCCGGCGCGCTGCTGGTCGCGACGCACCTTTTTGGATTCCTGAACGCCAAACGTCGGGCCGCGCTTGCCGCCCGGCACTGGGATGGGCTGTGGTCCGCCAATGACACCGGGCTGGAAGCCCATCATCGCGGCTTCCATCTCAGCCGTGACGGCCTGGTCGATCGGGATCGCCGTGGTCGTTGCGCGCAGCTTGCTCACGTCCTTCTCGTCGCGCTCGCCCAGCGCGACCTCCATGAGCTGCGCCTTCTGACGCTGGACGTCCGCTTCGTACTGCATGTCCTCTTTCTGCTGCAGCTGGCGTCGCTCGTCCGCGAGCCGCTGCTGCTCGCCGATGAGCTGCGCGATGCGGCGCTCTTCGTCGGCCTTCTTCGCATCGTTTGTCGCGATGCTGATGGCGTTCTCTTGGCGATACTGCTTCCACTGCTTATGAGCCGCGGCCTTCTCGTCTTCGTCGCCGTAAACCAGGTCAAAGACTACTCACGACACCAGTCGACGGTCAGTACGCTACACCTATCTACGCTGATAGGAGCGGAAACGTACTCAGGTTCTCGACCATCTCGAGGTAGTCGTTGTACTCATCTAGCGTGTTGAAATCGTCTTCCAACTTGTTGTAGCTGTAGAGCAACATCATCATCAATACGCAACCTCCCAAGAACGCCACCCGTACAACGTTTACGACCGACTCTTTAGCGACTTTCTTGCGCACGGAGGTCTCCTTGGCGCAGTTGAGCTCCTCGATGGTCTTATCTTGGAGCTGCGATTTCTTGATGGGCTTCTGGCAAGCCGCACACGGGATCTCGCGCTGGTGCTGGAACTCGCGCCGGATGCAGTGGTCGCAACTGCGCGAAGCGTGAGCTTGGAGGGAATGAGAGAAAGAGAGAAAGAGCGACAGTAACGTACAAGCGATGGCCACACTTGGAGATGAGCATCTTCATCTTGGTGTTGAGCACGTTGCTGTCGTCGTCGGCCGACGTACCGCACACGCAGCAGCGCAGCGCGAGCTCGTCCACGTCCATCGCCACCATGGTGTCTTGGTGTGGGGAACAACCGCTGTTGGGATCGAACACACCCAAACAACGCAAGTCAGCTATCTTTAACTACAAAATATAATATCATCGGCATGGAGAGAAAATCATATCTGAAAGTTCTCCGACCTGTTCAAACATCCCCATGGGCCATGGGACACGAGCAGCTCACCTCAACAAACTAACTGCACACGAGCATTTCGTGAGCGCTGCCTCCGCCGAGAAACACACCACGATGCCGACTTTGGAGGATTGATAGACTTCCTATTGCGCCGAGATCAAGCGTTCGCAGTCGACAGGAAGCGAGGCTACACTTGACGTCGTCTCAAATTTATACCAGGCTGGGTCAACGCTGAGTTGTCCCGACACGGCCAGTTGATTGGACTATCAGAGATGATCGATCATGGCAAGGATTGTTGACTAGACAGTAGATCTATGAGAGCCGAGAAGAGTGCACCGATGTGTCCAACACGATGCCCGAGTTCACGTAGCGCCGAGTCGTTTCAAAGGCAGTTCTGTGAGGCCTTAGGTGCCTATCCTCGTACCGGTAGGTTGTAGGCAATCAACAATCTTTGCGCTAAGTACACTGCACAGAAGTGAGCGACCATTAAGGAGTAAAGCGTTTGAACTACTGTATTGAAAACGTTGTTGACTTGCCCGATAGAATCGTCGTCGTTTTTCTCCCGTGACATGAGAATACATATATGCGCAACTTTCGCGTGGAAATATACAGACATGTAAAATGTACGGCGAAGGAAAGCACGCAGTCTGATAGATGAGCGATAGCGTGGGTAGCCACTCTCGCAGTTCGACGAACAGCGTTAGATGGCGCAATCCAGACGACATGAGCGCAGAGGTGAAGATCACCAAGATGCTCCCAAACACAGATCCACAGATCCACAAACACACAAATATGGCTACACTTTCTCGTTAGTGCCATTCACCTCTGAACAGTGACATATGATCTTTGATCACATTGGTGGGATTCGTGGGGGTCCATCATCGTCTGCACGACAGACGGGTTCATGTCATTTAACCCGTTTCACGTACTAAATACTAAAAGCATATCAAACATGACCCGGGTCAGAACGAAGAGATTCAAACGGGCCAAACTCGCTCAGACCCGTTTGCGCAATGCAATCCTTGTACCTCGTCGCATTTTCCTGTGGTGCTTCGGCGGATCCCGTCGAGCGGACGCCCTCCATTTCTTCCGACCACCGACGCTCACAACGCGAATCTCCTTCCACCATGGCGATCGACGGCAACGCGTACTCGCAGCAGCAACTCTCGGCGTCGCTGACCATCGGCCTCGGGCTGCTGGCGGCGACGCTCACGCTCCTCACGGCCGGCAGCGTCGGCGTAGCCGGCTACCTGATCGGCCGCCAAAGCGATGGCGCCGCGTCGACCAAGTCCTCCAAGCGCGGTAGCAGCCACGGCAGTTGTAACGACGACGGCCCCATGCGCCCGCGCCGCCTACGCATCCCGAGCGGCTCGGCGAGCCAGGATGTCAAGATCTCCGACAAGAAGGCCATCATGGATGTGCGCATCACAGGCATTCGCCCGCTCGTGCCGCCCGCGATCCTGCAGGAAGAGATCCCGCTCACGAGTCCGATCGCGCAGACTATCAACCGCGGCCGCCAGGCGATTGCAAACGTGCTTCGCCGCATGGACGACCGCCTCGTGGTGGTCGTCGGGCCGTGCTCGATCCACGACGTCGACGCCGCGATGGACTACGGTACGCTTGTGTGTCTGTTTTGATTCTATTAGACGGAATCTCACCTTTATGATATGAATGCGACAGCCAAGCGCCTCGTGGAGCTCAAGAAAGAGCTCGACCAGGACCTCGTGATCGTCATGCGCGTGTACTTTGAGAAGCCGCGCACGACCGTCGGCTGGAAGGGGCTGATCAACGACCCGGACCTCAACGGCTCGTTCAACATCAACAAGGGCCTCCGCGTCGCACGTCAGCTGCTCGCCGAGATCAACGAACTCGGGCTCCCGGCCGGCTGCGAATTCCTCGACACCATGTCACCGCAGTTCATCAGCGACCTCGTGAGCTGGGGCGCCATCGGCGCGCGCACGACCGAGTGTCAGCTGCACCGCGAGCTCACATCAGGCCTTTCGATGCCCATCGGCTTCAAGAACGGCACGGGCGGCTCGCTGTACGTGTTTTACATTATAGTGCGGGATACTGGGCGGTGGACAAGTGTACTCATGTTGTTGTATGGTTTTCACTAGACAATTGGCGGTGGATGCCGTGGTCGCGGCGCGCCACCCGCACTGCTTCCTCAGCGTGAGCTCGCAGGGCCTCGCGGCCATTGTCAACACGTCCGGTAACGACACGTGCCACGTGATCTTGCGCGGCGGCAAGACCGGCCCGAACTTTGAGAAGAAGCACATTGACGAGACCTCGGTGCTCATGCTCAAGGCCAACCTCATGGACAACGTCATGGTCGACTGCTCGCACGGCAACTCGCGCAAGGACCCCAAGAACCAGGTGCTCGTGGCCGCCGACATTGCGCAGCAGCTCAAGGCCGGCGACGACCGCATCGTCGGTGTCATGCTTGAGTCCAACATTGAAGAGGGCGCCCAGTCGCTGATCCCGGGCCAGCCGCTCGTGTACGGCAAGAGCGTGACCGACGCGTGCATGAGCTGGGAGACCACCAAGCAGGTGCTGCGCGACCTCGCGGCCGCCGTGCGTGAGCGAAGAACCAAGGCTAAGAAGTAAGCAAGCGATTCCCAAAGCTAGGCGTGTCTAATGGGACTTGGACTTCCCACGCTCTCCAGGTAATTGCTCCAATAGATGGCCATTTCAACTCACTCGTGGTTGCATCTCTTTTCAGCGGGCATTGTCGTATCCGCTGCCGCGCCGCGTGACGGCCGCGCGACGCGACATGAGCGGCGTCTTGGAAAACGGCGAGATCACGCGGGACTCGTCCAGCGGCCGCGGCGAATGACCGAGCAGATCCTCGCGCGACGGCGGCGGTGTGCCGGGACGCGGCGCCATCACTGGCTTGGGCTTTGCTTCGACGACTGTGGGCTTCTGCTCTGGCTGTGGCGTTGGTGTTCTCGGTGGTGGCAGTGCTTTCTCGGCTGCGGCCTGCTCGTACGCGTCGGCGAGACGCTTGATGTCGACGTCGTCAAGCTCCTCCACGTCCAGTTTGGCGTCGTCATCGCCGTGCTCCGAGCTGTCGTCTTTCTTTCTCTCTTGTTCGGACTCGGTCTCCTTCTTCTCTTCTGTAGCTTCTTCATCCGATGCGTCTTCCTCGCGGGAGGGCACGCTCTGTTTGTCCTGCTCGATGGTCGCGTGCGAGTCGTGTCGGCTTGCGCTCTCTTCTTTTTGACCGAGAAGCTGCTTGAGCTTCTTTCTCGCGACGGCCACTTGCACGGCGAGTTGGATTCGGCTCGCCGCCACGTACATGTCCTCTTCCTGCTTGGCCACGACTGGATCATACGTGTTGTCGAGCAGCTGGTCGACGCGCTGTGATATCTCAGCAATGCGTTGCTGGACTTCCGGGGACAGCGCCTTGCGGTCTTGCTCGATCTCTTCGACGTGGCGATCGTAGTCTTCGTTAGATAGCTGGCCACGAGACCACTTGGCGCTTTTCGTGCGCGTGTCAACACCCGTCTTTTGCTTTACAAGATCCGCGAGCCGCACGTGGATTTGCTCGGCTTTATTGGTCACGGTTCGCTCATCCGCGGCCTCGTTACGAATCACAGCGATGGACGCGCTGCGCGTCAGCTGTCTCTGGCTTCGAGCCGCCGACATCGTGCGGGCTCGCGGCGACGACGTCAGCGATCGCATCGCCACGAGCCGCGCTTCCACAAGCCGATCAATTTCCATCATTTGGACCGTTCGCGAGGCGAGGAATCGCCGAACGATCGACTGTACACGTGTCGCGGCACGGTGCGCGAGCTCCTCAGCGTCTTCGCGATGACGAACGCGCAGCGCGAGCGACACATCACCGAGCGTCAACTCCATGGACTGCCGCCGGATGTCTTGCACTTGGCTCGAGAGTTCTTCGTGAAATCCTAGCACTTGATCGACGTGGGTCTCAGCCGCCTCGAAGGAAGGTATGATCTCCACGTCGAGCTGGTTGCGCAAGTGGTAGATGAATTGGTCGCCACTGATCTCCTGACCGGTGCGGCGGTGGTGGAGGAGGATTCGGTGGTAGACAATGACCACCCCAGTGACAGTGGCTTCATCATCTTCATCCTGTCCACTCAGTGCTTCAGCAAACGCGACGCGGAGATCGTTCGCTGTCATGTCGTCCTCTATCTCAACGGTGACATCTTGAAGCGCACCACCGTGGGCGTGAGTGAGATGATTCAGCTCGTTTTCGCTCAGCGCATGAGAAAGCGAGGCGCGGGGCAGCGTGACGAGCCAATTGGAGGGATTCTCAAGTGTTCTCCGAGTCAAAAAGCCTCGCGCAACTTTGCCCACCAAGTGCGCGGCGTGTTGAAGCTTGGATTCGGGCCTTTTCACCTCGGGAACAGCTACAAGAGGCTTTTTCGGCACTGCCACTGGTGACGGCTTCACTTCTTCATCTGCCTTGTTCATGGGCTGTGGCGCGGGTTTTGGTGGCTGAATCACTGGGGCTGTGATCTTGGACTCGGC
>JAADXJ010001080.1:0-11189 GCA_023337735.1 Pythium biforme
CTGGATTAGCTGGATTATCCAGCCTGGATCGCGACGCGAGTCCAACCAAATCGGAGGGTTCGCTGGCTCCACTGGAGGCTCCAGTAGATTTGCTTCAAGTCAACCCAATCCAATCGAGAGATGACCCACTGGATTTCAGTGGGCGTCACTGAGAGGGGTGTCAGCCCGAGCCCACCCACTTGACTGTCTTCGCTGACCCTACTGTACTCGACGAACTGCAGTACACGCACACAAAATAGCTACCACCACGGTGGGAAAGGGCGGCAACGACGGTCTCATTTTCAACAATCCTGGATACTGTCCTACCGCAATCCGTGGATGGCTTTGAAGCGTAGCTGCTGGAGCCACTCATTCTCATTGGATTCCTTACCCCAACGAAAAGACCCTCTCGAGCACGACCATCACGCCGCCTGTCTTCACACTTCACCGAAGCTTCGCCAACAGCGAGTGGAGGAAGAAGAACACGATACTACAGGCGCCGAGAATGATTGAGATCTTGTAGTCTGCAAGCACAGGTGGGTTCGTCAGGAACGTAAGCGGCTGCGCGCCGAGGCTGAATGAAGAGAGCTTACCCAGCAGTTCATCAAACGGTGCGTCGCCAGTCTTCCACTGGAGTTGCAGGTCTGGCGAAATGGCCACGAAAAACGACAGCACGGTCGACGCCACACACAGCACGCCATTCCAGAAGAGCGAGCTCGCCACCGTGTTGGTCGAAAAGCTCACCCACGTCACCACGAACGCCGCCAGGGTGAGCCCAAGCGTGATCTGTCCATCCACCGAGTCAAAACGCAGCTGTGCCAGGTCCTCGACGCCACTCAGCGGACCACCGAGCAAGAATCCGTTGTTCGCGTGCGTGAAGAGAAGCGCGGCAAACAGCAGCATCGTGCCCATAAAACTGCTCAGCGCGAGATTGATGATGCTGGTAATGAACGCGACCACGCCGTTCACGAACGAAGTTAGCCCGGACGACATGGCACCGCCTTCTAGCGGCACGTCATGGCGCAGCAACTGCTTGTCGGCGCCACCGGTGACGAGGTGGACAATGCCCTTGCTTCGGTCCTGCGCCGGCAAGAAGCCCATGCCGGTGATGGCAAAGTTGTGCTCAAATGTCGAACGCTTCTTGTACGGCTGCAGAGTCTCGGCATCGTATACACGAACGTCACCAGTGACAGCGGCAGTACTGACAAATCGGTCATCCTCGCTGATACAGAAGCTTCCGACGGGTCGGTCGCCGGCAACAGCGGCCGATTCCACAACCCATAGCCATTCGTCCTCTCGGGTCTGCGTGCGCGTGCTGGGCTTCCATTTGAGCAGCAATGTGTCACCACGAGCCGGCGTGAGCACTGTGTAGAGCGAGCGTCCGTCGTTCGCAAACCGCACGCATCGGAACTGGTGCTTCTTTGGGCCCACAAGAGGCTTCATCTTCAGCTGCTGGTACGCGATATCCACGGCGTCGTCCTTGGAGAACTTGCAGATCGCCGTAAACTCGTTCAGGCGCCACAGGTGACATGTCTGGTCCTCCGAACTGGACACAACGAGGTTGCGGTGCGAAGGCTCGACATGGATCTCACGAATGCGCTTCGTGTGCCCGCGGTACTCGCGTGTGAGCGTGGCCATGTAAGTGCCGTTGACAGCGATGTCGCCTAGAGTCGGCTTGTCCGGGGACGGCGGCGGGGTTTTCTTGTCGTTGTGCTTCTCCTTGCCCTTCTTGTCGTCCTCCTTCGGGATCGACACGTCCAGCGCCTTGGATGTGCCTAGCGCTTTCTCCTTGGGGGACGGCTCCTTTGTGAGACGCCAAACACGCACAACGCCGTCCTCGCCACCGGTGAGCAGCGTGCTGTTGCCCACAAAGCACACCGACGTCTAAAATTCAGCTGCGCCGTCAGCACATGCCTAGTTCACTGCTTTCCACAGCTAACGTTATAGATGCACAAGCGAATTCTCACCTGCGAGCTCTCGACATCCGCGAAGTCCGTGCGGAATTTGACCAGCAGCGTGAGGGTCTTGGCCTCGCGGTCCAGCTCGTAGATCCAACAGGATGCGCTCACCGATACGGCGATCAACAGACCCTACGCCAGTCCATGCAAAGCAACGAGAGTCAGCTGTGAACTTCCCCATCCCACCGAACACACAACCACGCACATCATGGGAGAACGCGACGCCCGAGGCCAGCTCGAGGCCCGTGTCAGCCGTTATGGTCTTCTCGAAGCCGCTCGCGTCCGTGTCCGAGAGCTGGTAGATGTCCTATGGAGATGAAGACACGCATCGTAAGGAACACAAAACACAAACGCCCTTGACCAGGCCGTCGGGAAACGCACCACCGTGTTGCGGATACCCGACTTGAGCGAGCCGCCGCCGCCGCAAATCGCGAAGCAGTCGCGCGCGATGGACAGGTCCATGATCGGATACTTGACCAACATGGTGCCTGGTCGTGGATGCCTCTCTCTTTCTCTTTCTCCGTCCAGGGGCACGCTTGACTTTCGCCTTCTGTGGGTTGTGCTGACGTGGGGGTGGGCGGGGACAAGAACACCCCAACTGCCTCTGTGCTCCATAGTGACATTCCCTCGTGATAAGGATCTATAATGGACGTCGAAAACATACTTTATGGACAGTAGTCGACTGTTTTCGACAAAGTTGAAGTCCAACATGGATACAAAGTCGGGTCGGCCAGTGAGTACTTCGAAGTAGCAACCCGTGCCGCTGGCGAGAAGGCGGAGGCACTTGGTACTCGGGTAGAGATATACATGATGTTGATCATGACGGTGTACACCAGCGCAAAGATCGAAGACCGTCGTGATGAGCCCGCACACGGCGCCTTCGTTGCCAGTGCCCGCAAGCTCCTCCATGACAAACGTCTGAATCACCCAGCCCATGCCGTACGGCACGCTCTCGACGATCGGCGGGCCGAGCCAGAACCATTGCGAGCGCACAATGTCCCGCGTCGTAAGCATCGTCGTGGGCGCGTCGTGAGCGGTCGCAGCCACGAGAGCGATTACACGCATCCACCGCCAGTTCCATGGTAGGCCTCACTTTGCAGCAGCGAAAAGCACCGCAGCGAGCACGAGCTGATTTATCACGGCGGCGATCGCATCGTTGAGCGGCGTGGCCAAGACCCAGTTGGACTCGATGGGTGATGAGACGGTCTGCGCCGCGTTCTGAATGATTCCCGAGAGGAAGCGGTAGGCGACGACTGGGTACATCGCGCGTGATTGCAACAGCTCCCAGAACTCGGAGACATGGACGCGTGGGTGCTTCTCTTCCTTGATAAAGAGCGACGTGATCGGGATCACGGGCAGCGTGAGCACGGTCAAGGTGATCATGAGCTGTGGGAACGACAACGAGTAGTCAAAGTCACCGCCATAGTCCTTGCCGTTGAACAGGAAACCGGTGAGCGCGTTGAGCGCGAAAAAGACTGTGTGAACAAAGGAGATCACGCTTTGCCTCGTACTGCGCACGGCCTCCGGTTCACGCTGTGCCGACTCGACCGTGAAGGCATCGGCGGAGGCGTTCGCACCGACGTATCCAATGCCAGCCAGCATCAGGAGCTCGATAAACTTGCCGCCAGCATCAGGGGCGCCGTTGTTGATGCCAGTGGCCCTGTCTGACGTCGCTTTGTTTGCCAAATCAAGCACAGAAACAAGATGCTGAGGATTCTGTTCTTGACAGATCTCGCATGCGAGATGGCTCGTTGGTAGCCTCTCAATAATCCAAAACAGGCCGCTTTTGCTGAGAATGGCCACAAAACAGCAAATACTTTGGCATGCAGTGACATGGAAACCGAGAGCGCAGTGGCACCCACTCGTACTAGTACTGTGTAGAACGCACTGTGGCACCGGTACATCTCGAAGAACGCATTCTGCTTCGTTCATGTGCGTCCATTGTTATCGCAAGGCCTATTCGCGACAAACCTCGCGCTCCCACTGGCCTTTCCAAGTGGCGCGTCACCGCAGCTCGTGGCCTGTGTGGGCTGAGCGGCTCGGTCCGGAGATTCCCACCATACGATACTTATCGAGGATGTCTTCTGGCGCGCGCCACGGCGGCAGTCATCGATGGCAGTGGTAGCGTACAGGAGACGCTTGTCTGCAGGCGAGAAGAGAGCATGTTCACAGCACAGTTTCATCGACCATACATGGCCTGTCATAGCTGGCAGTTCAAGTTACAGCACAATCCTCCGTCGATATGTTTCTAACTGTACACATCAAAGTTGAAGAATCTACAATCGTATATTTTAGGTTTTGTGTTTGAGGACCGAATTTACGAATTTTAGGTTTTGACTATAAGTACAAAATCTGAGCCTGTCACCCACAAATTCAGGTCCTCCCGAGCTCCAAAAGCTTCTATTTTTTCTTTCGCCCCTTGGGATCTGGTGCTCCACATTGGACAAACAATGCCACGACGGCGCAGCGCAGGGATCTGGACATTGCTGTGGTTACTGGGCACCTCCGTCTGCCGCACCACAGCATCCGCGGAGGCTTCAGGCGCTGCGCTACCGGCCGCCGCGCTGCTGCGGGACGACGCGGCCTCGGATGTGCTCGTCTGGGAAGCCGACACCGGGGGCCACACGCGCTCCATGCCGACACGAGACGACACCGCAAGTCATCAGACCGATCTTCTCGCATGGGCAGCCACGCGCACGCCTCAGAGGGCCACGCGCAATCAGCCGCCGTCACGCCAACGCGCTTGTACCGACTGCTTTCTCGTTGTCGGCGTCAAGACGCGTGCCGTACGGGGCTTTGAGGCCCGCCAGAGCATCCGCGCGACATGGGGCAGCCAAACCACGACACTTGACGTCCCCACGCGCATCGTGTTCCTCGCATGCGAGCCCGACGCCTCGCAAGAACCGGATATGAACGCGACCCAGCGCGCGCTCGCGCTCGAGACGACAGTGTACGGCGACTTGCTCACGCACGAACTCGGCGGCTGTGTGGATGGGTATGATCGTCTCGTGGAGAAAGTGTTAGGGTTCTTCCACTGGGTGGATCTCCATTATCCCACCGCACCGTTTGTGATGGTGGCCGACGACGATGTGTACGTGCGGCTCGATCGGGTGACGACAATGCTGAAGCAGCCAGCGACGCCGCGTGAGCAGTACTACGCCGGGCAGGTGCTCGCCACGCAGCGTCGCCGTGCCGTATCAGTGATCCGCGACCGCACGTCCAAGTACTATCTGTCCAAGGAACAATACTCGATGTCCACCTTTCCGCCCTTCGCGATCGGAGCTCATTACGTGCTCTCGAACGACGTGGTTGCGTTCCTGGCTCGGAACCGCCACGATCTACGCGGCATCGGCTCGCTCGAAGACGTAAGCGTTGGCTTTTGGTTGCTGTCGCTGCTGCAAGTCCATGCGGTGGACATCCCGCAGTTCCGGTGCACGACACGCGGTCTGTGCCGCAACGCCTTCGCTTCGTACGGAGAGCTTTCTCGCGCTAGTGTGCAGCAAATCCACTCGAATCTAGTGCACGGCGACGCCTTCTGTCATGGCTTTTCCTTCCAGTCGTGGAGCGCGCCAGAGATCCTAGAACCCCAGTTTCCGAAGTTGGCGCCGCGGAACGATATCGCATACCAATGGGAGGTGCGTGTTTGTCCACGCACGCGTACGCTTCGAATCGACACCGTCCTCCGCGTCCGCGAACCACTGGAGCCTTTCAGCCTTCCGAGCGTTCCATTCACTCCATCGTTTGAGACCCTGACGCATTTTTGCGACAAGCTCAACGACGCAGCCGCCCAATTGCATCGGCGGCTACCGATAATGCTATGCAACGACCTTGACGGCCGGCTCCATGACTTGCTTCGAGTCCACCCGCTGCACAAGACGGCGCTGCTCGCCCTGACCAAATCCAACTTGCATCCGATCGCAGTCACTTCTGCATCCGTTAGTGTGTGGATAACCAAGCGCGTGATTCGCTGGCGAGCGTTCATCGAAAGCCTCGTGGCCGAGATATACCCGGATGTCCACGTCTTCGTCGTCGACGAGATCACGACACCAGATACCACGGTACTGGTGAATCTGGACTTGGTCTTGAGTGCCAACGAGTATGTGCAGTTGGACCGCCTGCCTCCGAGCTGCCGCCGTCTGGTTTTCACCGAGTCAAGCAACCCATTGTACCCTCGTCAAATGCCAAGCCAAGGCGAAAGCCACGGCGCAATTCTGTTCACGCTTGATAAGTTTACCGACGCGCTCCAACCGGGCTCGGAGATGCACGAACACATTTACGTGCCACTGGTGTCCTTGGTCTTCAGTGACAGCACCTCGCATAGCCCCGTCGAGCTTCTTCAAGCTAGCAGCGAACGCAGTTCCGATTTCCTTCCCGTCGAGATGGTTGCGACTTCGCATTGCAGTGCACACATAACGGAACTGCTCGCACAGCTGGGAGAGCATCAACACATCAATTGCGATCGTGAACCAAGTGACATTGATCCCGATGGGATCGGCGTGTCGGTCCCGCAGACCGTCTTTGCCTTCGACGCCGACGTGGCTCGATACACGCGCGCGCGCTTTGTGCTTGCCTTCGAGACACACCAAGTTGTTCCTGGCTACATTGCTGGGACCATCGCGGCGGCCTTCCTGGCTGGCAGCATTCCTGTGTATGACGGTGACAAAGCCACCGTGGCGTGGCTCTTCAACCCGAAGGCGTTCATTAGTTGCGGCCGCTTTGCATCTACAAAGGAATGCGGAGACCGCGTCAAGGAGGTGTCTCGCTCCCCCGCGCTCTACGCCAAGATGCGCAGTGAGTCACCCGTGGTCAACGAGACGGCGTTCTTCGAACTCTTCTCGTGGCATCCTGACGTGCTGCGATGGTCTCGTATCAACGCAACGAAGCACGAAAGCATGGTCGAACGACTGCGAGAGAAGATCAACCGCGTCTGATCAGCTTGACAGCGCTACGGCGCGATACAAAAACAGACGAGTTTTGAGATATCCACCAAAACATGGCCGCACCAGTACCATCTTAATACATGCAACTGGCAGATTCCACGACACCACTAGCTGTTCAAGGGCAATTCCCTAGACGCCACAGCTTGAGAAACCCGAAGCGCGTCATGTGGATATAGCGCTTCTTAGTACGCTCGCACTAAGTCCTCTTTACTTCTTGCAGCCCAAGCCGCCAACGATGCGAAGGCACGACGTGCTCGGGTAAATCGACATGATGTTGACCATGAGCGACCAGCAGAGCGAGAACGTGAGGTACAGGACGGTGATACCGCCGATGATCTTGTTCTTGCCACCCTTGGCCTTGAGCTCCTGGGTCTGGCGCTTCTGCGACGGCAGCAGCGGCAGGAACATCAAACCGATGATGTTGGCAGCGTACGCGATCATGTACACGTAGGTCACCTGCTTGCGGACGTGGTTCGTGTCCGCCTTGATGAACTTGCTACCAACGTCGAACTGCGAGTCAATGTTCTTGGTGATCGTGCTGGCAAAAGTGGACGACAAGTTGGTCACGGTCGTGAGGAGACCGTAGACGGCACCCTCGTTACCCTCGCCGGCGAGCTCCACGACCACGTAGGTCGCGATGATCCAGCCAACGCCGTACGGGAGGTACTCGAGGAGCGGAGGACCGAGCCAGAACCATTGGGAACGGATCACGCCCCACGTGGTCAGCATCGTGGTGAACGCATCAATCAACGTCGTGCAAATGAGGGTGATCGCGTGCATCCACCGCCAGTTCCAGTTGAGACCCCACTTGCCCGTCGAGAAGAGCACAATCGCAAAGATCACGTTGCTGAGCACCGTCGCGATGGTGTCGTTGAGCGGTGTGGCCTTGGCCCAGTACGACTCGATCGGTGACGACACAGTCTGCGTGAGGTTCTCAAAGATGCCCGAGAAGAACTTGTAGGCGATGACCTGGTACATCGCACGCGACTGGAGCAGCTCCCAGAACTCGGAGATGTAGCTCTTGAAGTGGATGCCCGGGTGCTTGTCCTCCTTGATGAAGAACCAGGCAAACGGGAAGACCGGCACGGTGCAGATCGTGAGGATCAACATGAGCTGGGGGAACGAGAGCGAGAAGTCAAAGTCGCCGCCGTAGTCCTTGCCGTTGAAGAGGAACCCGGTCAACATGTTCGACATAGCGACGAAGATCGTGCGAACCATGTAGATCGTGGTCTGCGTGGTACCACGAACAGCCTCCGGCTCACGCTGCGCCAACTCAACAGTGACAGCGTCACACGCAACGTCAGCGCCGACGTAACCAACAGCCGCAAGCATCATGAGGATGATAAATTTGCCACCGGCGTCGGGCGCAGCGTTGTTGATGCCCGTGGCGTAGTCCTCCGGTGTGTACTCTTCGAGGTCCTTGTCACGAAGAGTACGGTCGAGGTAGTACGGCTTGCCGATCTTGGAGCAGGCCATGATGAGCAACATCAAGGCGCAGAGGCCCCAACCGATCATCATGAACGGACGACGACGGTAGCCGAAGATCGGGAAGCAATCCGTAAGGATACCGTAGAGCACCTTGAAGGACCACGGCAGGTTGAGCAGCACCTTGGCCGACACGATCTGCGTGCCTTCCATGTTGAGGTAGTTCTGGAGCACGGGGTAGACGGTCGACGGAAGCGTACCGTAGACGATACCGACGGCAGCATACTGGATCACGAGACCAATGTAGTCACGACTCCAAAGGTGCGGGCGGCCACCAGCGCGCAGCGCTCCGCCTTCAATGCCACCGACGTCCGGTGTCTTGGCGTCAGCATAGCCACCTTCATCCTTGGTCTTGGACGCCGACGAGATGTACGAGACGCGCTCGATGATGTCGACTTGTGAGGCAGCCGGCATGGTAAGTCTTCTGTTCTTGGGGGCGGGTGTGAGCTTGTGGGCTTGGCCGAAGAACGGAGAATGAGGATGCAGAATGGAAACGAGAAAGCGAATCGAGCGACCAGGGCTCTTCTCCTCCTGCTGGTCATGGAGGGGGTGTCTGGTCAGGCCGGAGGAGACGGCCGGTCGACCGAGGCAGGGGATGTGCGTTCTTTCTCACGCCCTGCGTGCAAACGAGAGCGTGAGGAGTTCCGCCGGCGGTGACAGCACGACGTATTACACGCTGTGGCGTCCCGTTCTTTTCGCGTTCGCGAAGGTCTTTTATCCAAAGTCACGTACCATCACTCATAGCGATTGCGGCGACTGCAGATGCACACGAAAGGCCAACAGCCCTGTTGCTGTCTGGGTCGCCGGACCTGATCTTCCAGCTTGTCCGCTGCAGCAGACGACATAAGGGGAGCTAAGAGGGCCAACTTGGACTCGAGACTCCAATAGAACTCCTATTTCAATACCGGTATAAACATAAGGCGGACACTCTCAGGGAGATGGACCATGACGATACCCCCACAAGATCGCGGACCGCGACACCGGAGATTGCCGCCGATATCAGAGCCGCACAACGCACTCGGCCCCGTCAACGCCGCCTTTTGGGCAGCAAAAACTACTGGGACTTTCAAGTGCTGGGAGCATGGGCAATCACTTAGCTTTTGACACACTGGTGGAGATGCTCTAAGTCTTACAGCTACATATCTGCAGTTTTGGGAGAGAGTCGCGGGCAGCCATTGAAGATCCACGTGGGTCTCAAGTGCACCATCGACATCACATCACAAGTCCTATAGAAAAAGCCGGTCCACACATACAATCAACAGTTGATTGTATGTGTGGAGCGGCTTTTTCTTCAACTTGTAGGCGCGAGTGGTGCAAGAGCATATGCGAAATTGGGGATATTTTAATAGCCCCAATTTCGTATTTTAATACGCTATTTTAAAAAATAGCACAGTTCTCCTATCAACCCTCTCCAAACCGATAAATAGTTGCTGTAAAGCATTTGAATGCAAATTAAAATTAAGCCCTGTGACCCTTAAACTCTTTACCCTGACTGGACCATGCCAAGGTTGATCCTTCGGTCGCTCCGCGCCCTCGGCTTAACCTTGGTAGCCGAGCACGATGTGTTTAGACCCTAATCCTCGGCCCGTTGGGCCTGTGGAGCCAAGCGGGACTGGTGAGGCCAAGCTAGAGGTGCTGTGTTCACCGGTGTCAGGAAGCGTACACACAAGTTAGTGTGCCAGGCAGCAAAAGAAATGTGCTGGTTCCCAATTTCGCGTATGCTCGAACCTTTTACTCTTTGTGGGAGATTTGTGGGAGATTTGTGGGCGTCTGCGTCGCGTGCATCGCCAGGCACAACGTACACAGCGTACAGCTGCAATTTTATAAAACATATAAATATGTGCTCGGATCTGATACCGAGATTTCCAACCGAATATAAAATGGACAGGATGGCTTTTCTATGGGGATGTGCACAATGGTTTGGTGAGCTCAGCGAAATTTTGAGACATGTCCAGAGAGCCCGACTCACAACGGGTGAGTCGGGCTCTCCTCCGTCTGCAGCTCTGGACGAGTCTGGTACGGTTCCGGTACACTGTACTAAAAAATATCGATTGGCTTCCCCCTCGTGTCCTGTGTGTTTTGCGGTTGTCGTGGTCAAAATAGCGCCAAAGCAGTGTGGATACAAGATGGTCTGTGTATATTACACGGTCTCCAGTTGCATGAGTAGCAGCTTGCTCACGATGCGAGAGGGCGACTTCCTAATGCGTTGGCCAATGTGAACATACTGGACGTACTGCGTTTGACTTGCGTCATCACCTGTCGTCACGTGTGCTCCCAGGCTTCCATTCTGGATGGCTTCAAGGAACGCCCAGGCGCCATAGCGCCGCAGGTGGGTTGAAGTTACGTCCTCACTTTCAGACACGGTGGCACATGTACAGATAGACATACTACAACATGATGCAGGGTGTGTTCTCCACCGTGCATGCACAGTTGCAGAAGAAGTGGCCAAGCTTTTTGTTATTGCTCGACGTTGACGAAAACTGCAAATCGCTATAATACCTGGAACTTCTTTGTTCGGAACGGCCACCGTCCAGGAATCGAGGTCAACGGAAAGTCATCACCGTGGGAAGGCTGATTTCGCGCTTCACGTTGTAAGGGTCGTGATCAAACGAACGATGTAGGCTTCAGTGCCGTCCACTCCTTCGTGTCTTCTCGCCGATACACACTTGAAGAGTTAGGCTTGTGTGTTTGTATATTCACTCAGGAACGTGGCAGGTCTCTCGTGGTGGCCAAGGGTGCGTGGGGTAACTGAGAACCCGTCGATATCCGATTGATAGTATGAGCCTTTGAGCAGACTGCAAGGTCACTAGTCTGTTCGCGTTCCGGA
>JAADXJ010001081.1:0-11185 GCA_023337735.1 Pythium biforme
CGAACCGAGCGACCCGTGGACCCGGATAGTTTACCCAATAAATGACGCGAAAATATCAGGGCCGTGGCCGCGGCCGTTGGGTTCGCCTGGGTGCACTTTGCGTTGGCGGTCGATCATTCTCCGGAAAGGCGAGCGGCGCGAACGAGCCTCCCCCACCACTGTGCCCCCACCACCGTCCCCCCGCCGTCCCCCTCCACGACAGACAGACAGACAGCCATGGCGATCCCCACTGACGTGCAAGAGAAGGCGCGCGCGTGCTGCGGCAACCCCAAGCTGCTCATCACGTACCTCTGGTTCACGACGCTGGTACGGCAACCTATCGGCGGGTCCACCCGGCCGCGGAGCGCTGACTGTCTCTTTATTTGCGTCTGCACAGGTCTTTGGGTTCATGTACGCGCTCGCGGCGATCGTCGCGGCCGTGAACAACGACGGCGCCGAGCTCTCGAGCCAAAAGTCGCTCGGGTTTGTGGGCATCTGGGCCATGTTCCTCATCATCGGGCTCTCGGTCGGCGGCACGCTCGTGATGCGCAAGTACCAGACGCCGGTGGCCGTCGGCTTCTTCATTGGCGTCGTGATCATGATGTCGTTCCAGATGTTCTCGCTCTCGATCCTCTTTGCCGGCGCTGCGTACCTCGCCCGCCAGGAGCGCGCGCTCGACCACAAGGACACGGCCGTCACGTCCAACGACGCCGGCGCCGTCTTCTCCTTCTTCATGTTTGTGCTCTACGTACGTTGGCGATTGCTGCTCTCTTTCCCCCTGGTGGGCTTCCTGCGTTTTACTGACCGAGTGGTTTGTTGGCTTCTTTTCGTAGATGGCGTTCGCGATCGTGGTGGTCAAGCACCGCAACGTGATCATCAAGGAGGGCGGGTCGCTCGAGCCCAGCGCCGCCGCCCAGGAGAAGTCGGCCGCGTCGTCAGCGTCGGCGCCGTCGCCCAAGGTCGTGCGCATGGACCTGGAAGCCGGCAAGAGCCTCGCGCCGCCCGTGAGCGTGTAGACAGCGTTCCGCCACCAAGGAAGGACACATGGAGGAGGGGAGCGGGCTCTACCGACGTCCCTCCCCTCCCTTCCCTTCCCTTCCCCACCCTCCACCTAGCGGAGCAACCAATCGGTTGGCCTCCATCATACCCACCCTTATATAACAGTATTCAATATCGACGACCGACCGCAGAGATAGTTCCCATTTCGCATTCGCCCCTCCGCGTCCGTTTCCTCCCATCTGCATCACAACAAGACATGGCAAATCAGGTCGGACTGATATAAAACGGGGGCATTATCTTCCCAGCGCGTAACTTACGGTTATGTTCCCGTAAGTTACAAATTTCTGTGCTGTCCCGAAGATAACCTGTGAGCCGTGCTGTAAAAAGCGCTTTTCTAGCGTGTCGCTCTTGGAGCGCGTCGATCGAGCCTGGAGACCAGGCTTTGGACCCCCTCCCCTCGACACCCATTGCTCGGCTCGCTCATTGCTCCAGACGCTCTGTTCCTCCCTTGTCCACGCAACGCACGCTCCCCCTCACGATGTCGGGCTTCCAGATCGAGACCATCACGGCCGGCGACGGCGTCAACTTCCCCAAGGCCGGCCAGACCGTCAGCGTGCACTACACGGGCACGCTACTCGACGGCAGCAAGTTCGACTCGAGCCGTGACCGCGGCCGCCCGTTCGAGTTCAAGCTCGGCGCCGGCCAGGTGATCCGCGGCTGGGACGAGGGCGTCGCGCAGCTCAGCAAGGGCCAGCGCGCCAAGCTCACGCTCCCGCACGAGTACGCCTACGGCGAGCCCGGCTACCCGCCGGTCATCCCGCCCAAGGCCACGCTCATCTTCGACGTCGAGCTCCTCTCGTTCAAATAAGCGACAGCCGACTGTAGCGTGAACCGTCCCCGCGCCACAAACAAACAAATCCAAAACTGCACGCGCGTCGCGCTGTCGGTATCCACAGCGAAAGCCGAAACCCATCCTGAAAACCCATGTCCCCTCAAACCGCCGCTGTGTGGCTGCATTTGTTGAGTTGTTCGTCGTTGCCTACTCGTAGGTGCTATTGATCCCGACGCTCTTCGCCGAGCGGCCGCACGACGACCGGGTGGCGCTGGGACGCTCTGGCGCGCGCCCGGCGCGGCGACGCGATGCCGTGGCGCGCGCGCTCGCGCAGCTGGATCGCCAGGGTGCGGCCGGCGTTGCTGTTGGTATTGCGTGTGGGCGCGATCGCGTCCCCACGACTTGAGGCTGCCCCGTCGACAGCGACGGGCACGGTGGCCGCGCGGCTCGGGCTGCCCGGCTGCGTCCACATGGAGCTAAAATACGTGCGGTCGTGGCGCCGTGGCGAGCGAGCGTCGCGCAGCGCCGCGGCCGCGGTCTGCGCGCGGCGCGCGTGGTCGCGCGGGTCGAGCGCGGCGTCCTTGGGCGACAGCGGCAGGCGCTTGTGCGGCGGCACAAACGTTTCGGACGTGAGCACGCTCTGCGCGTAGTGGGCGCCGGTGATACTGCGGTTCTGCGCCGTGTGGGCGTTCGTGGACACGACCGTGGCCACGAACGCGTGGCTCATCCACCGGTCCGGGCTGTGCGGGCGCCACTGCGGGTGCGCGACGTACTCGGCGGTCGTGGGCGGCGCGTCGAAATGGTGGTGATCCAGCGGCAGTAGCTGCGTGCGGCTCGTCGGCCGCGAGAGTTCCGGAGCTTGAGCGGGGGCACAAATGACGTCCTCGACAAAGTAGTGCGCGCACTCGAGGCTCTTGTTCTTGGGCACGGACATGGGCGGCTGGATCTCTTTGGATTTCTCGCGGGCCTTCTCGATGAAGCGAATGGCCTCGCGGTACTCCTCGCGCTCTTCTTGCGGCGCGCTCGGGTCGCTGTCGATTAGCGACTGGACGCACGTGCCGCCGCCTTTGAAGACGCCGCGCGGCGAGTACAGATTGGTCTTGAGCATCGGCCCGCCAATCTCTTTGGCCTTGGTGCGCTCGCGCGGTCTGTCCGAGCGACACGTTAGAACCAAACGTGGTATCGCTTGATAGGTCTCCAGGGCGCACGTACACGTATTCCTTGGAGTAGGACGTGTGCTTGGCGTAGTCTTTGGCCCACGTCTTGGTCGGCGCCGTCTGCATCCAGTGGCCCACGCGCTCGACGTAGGCGTCGTGCATCTCCTTCCTGTGCAAAGCCAGCCGACTGTCAACCAAGGACATTCCCCCCAACGCCTATCATACATCCATATCATGAGCCCACGCACTGGGTGCGGCCGTAGAGCTTTTTGAGCCGGCGATCGCGCTGCGCCTGGTGCACAATGGGCAGCGCCGCGCTGTCGTCGTCACCGCCATCTCCGCTTCTCTCTTCGTGACGCTCGTCCGGCAGTGACGGACAGCTCCGCCTCAGTTCCCGCGACGGGAGTCGCGTGGCGTCGAGCTGGTTCGGCTGCTGCTGTCGGTCGCGCCAGCGCGCAACGTCGAGCGAGAACATGGCGACGCGCGAGAACGAGCCACAAGCAGCCGCGGGCTCTTCCTGTCCATGCGACCACAGCCAGCCAGATAGACAGACAGAAACAGATCCCCTATGGTCACAGCCACCACCACGACCTTTGTGCCCGCCGCACTCGGTAGCTATGACGTGCACAGGACGATGCGTTGGGGGCTAAGAGCGACTGCGCATCGTGCAGCGCGGAGCACATCAGTCTCTTATCTTTAGCGGGGAGCTACGATGTCACTCTCACGCGGGGATGGCTACAGTGCTCTATTGAGGGGACTCCCAGTACATCTCAGCGTTGTCGTTCTGTTCATCTCGTGTGCTTCGATACTGATTGATACCTGCGATGGATTTCCCCACGTTGCTCCGCGAAGAGCGGCGCCGCGCGCGTGAAAGAGCCGCACAGAAGCCCCCCGAGGACCCACAAAGTGCATTGGCTGAGACTCCAGATAGCCGCGCCGATGCTGGCGAAAGCGTGGCGTCGTCTGCGCGTTGGGAGACGAACGATGCGCCATTGAGCTGCTGGCATCCACGGTACAGCTACGACGTTTCGATCTCTCATCGTATCCTTCTCCCCTGTATCGTCGTCTGACGGGCGTGTACGTGTGCACACAGCGCACCGCTCGATCTCGAACCCTTCCGCGTACCCGGCATCCAGAGCGTGTTCTACGTCCCTGAGTGGCTCGCGCAGGACGAAGAAAATGCGATTCTCGCGCGCGTCTACGGCGCGCCGCCGGCTGTGTGGGTGCAGCTCAAGCAGCGGCGCCTGCAGATGCACGGCGGCGAAGTCAAGACGCCCTTCCAGCAGGAGCCGCTGCCGCGCTGGCTGCAGCAACTCGCCGAGGCGCTGGTCGCGAACGGCATTTTCCAGCGCGACGTCGCGCCCAACCACGCACTCATCAACGGTATGTGGAATCTAGATATATGACGCCCACGATGACACTGATCGTACTCTTGGCGGATAGAATATGGCGTGGGCGAAGGCATTTTGCCGCACGAAGACGGGCCGAGCTACTTGCCGCTCGTGGCGATCGCGAGCACGGGCGCCGACGCCTTTGTGGCGTTCACGCCGCACCGCAAGCACGCCGACGACGCGTCGTTGGTCCGCGAGTTGCGCTTTCCCGTGCGCCGTCGCAGCCTGCTACTCTTCACGGAAGACGCGTACACGAAATATCTCCACAGCATCGACGGTGTCGAACGCGGCAAGCGCGTGTCGCTCACGATCCGCCACGTACTGACGACGATGCCAGAAACGGCGCAGCCGTAGTGGGTTTGAATTCACTCAATAGGAGATGGCTGTGTGTGAAGTTTTAAAAAATTCACACACGGTCCATAGCGGTCTCACGTAGCAAGGGCTCGAGCAGCCGTTGTGCTTCCTCTTCGTCTTCCTCAGCATCTCGTGGCTCAGTCATCGTAGCAGTAGTCGTAGTACGCCGCCGCCGGACCGCGCCATTGTCGTGTGCAGCGCGTTGCCTCGCGCCCAGCGCACAGCACGAGTCGCAGGCCCGCACGCAGCAACCGCAGCAGTCCGCGGCGGCGTCGACGCCGCCTCCGTCGCAGCACGGACAGTCGCATGCTCTGCAACTGTCGCTCTTGGTGACGGCCGCGCACGACGCCGTGACCAGCGCGACGACCGCCACGACGACCGCCGTGACGATCGCGAGCAGCACGAGGTCAATGTAAAAGTTGATCACGCCCAGCATGTACTCGTCGGGCGACATGGCGCGGTACATGGACGCCACGTCGACGCTGAACCAGAGCGCGAGCGCGAGCTGAAACAGCAACGAGTACGCAACCTTGGCCCGCGTATCACTCACAACCAGCGCGTGCCAGCCGCCGGCACAGAGGAACAACCCACTGGCGACCACGTACGCGATCAGACTCGTGCTCAGCGTCGACAGCAGCTCGTGCTTGTCGCCACCGTCCACTGTGGCCTCAGCGAGGGACTCACGTCTCACGCCGCACAGCGCACACATGACCGTCACGCCGACCAGCGCAAACGCGCAGTTGAACACAACGAGATCCGAGTCGAGTACGACGCCGAGCGCGACGGCGGCGCCGCTTTGGGCGACTGTAAACAGCAGCAGCACGAACCAGTTGAGCGGGAAGCGCCGGCGCACGGCCACGAGCGCCGACAGCAGCGCCAGCGCCGTGGTCGCCCCAGCGCAGACCGCGAAGACGAGTGTCGCGTTGTCGCCGCCAACGAGAACGTGGTCGGCGAGCCGCTTGGCCGACGGGGCAAAGCGAAACACGGCGCTCACGACGGTCACACAGAGCACCTGGAGCGCGAAAATCACGAGCAGTTTACGGCGGAACGCGGCTTGGAGCGGGATCGGAAGGCGCGAGACGGCGCCCAGGGGCACGCGGTCAAAGGACGTGGCGTCGCAGTCGCGCCGGTCAAAGTGCGTGAGCACTGCGCGAACGTCCAGGAGCTGCCAGCGCGCCGTGAGGTAGTGGAGACGGCGCAGCGGCGGTGCATGGCGGTGAGATGTCGCCATGTGAGAGAGAGGGGAGGAAGCGGACGGGAGAAGAAGAAGAAGAAGAATGGCATAGAATGGTATCCGGCGGGAGGTGGATATCACCCCCGCCCAGCCAATCAGGTAAGAAGACGACGAGTCGCAACTGTGGGATGCCGCGTCGTTTGTGGACCGCTGCGAGAGTGGACCGAGTGAACATACCGAGGTAATATCCCTTCCGCGCTGCGGACATGGCCACGGACTGCATGATGGATATACAGTACAGTGTAATAGCTAATAGACGCGTCTGGCGGCCACTGCCGCCTTGGTCCAGTCGATAGAGAGGGCGTACGCCGGCCCGCCCGTCCTCTGGTACTCCGGTGGCTGGGCTTTGGCGTCCTCGGTCCTCGTGCCAGAACTCTTGTCCAGAGTCGCAACTGGCCACACGGTATTCCTCGTACTTGTGTCTTGTCTAGGGAAGTCACTCGGGCGGGCCAACTAGAGGTACGGCGACCGCAAGGAGCGGTTTCTTTTGTTCGTTGAGGTCCTGCGCTTGTGGGGACTCAAGGCGACGCGCCCTTGGCGTCAATCAAAGTGTCTAAAGATGATCGGGTGTCGTAGCAGCGTCTCCCACGTCTCCTGCCGTTGGCCGCTGGGGATGAAACGACCTCGGCGTCCTGTGAGCCGTCGCGGCGTTCGGAGGTGGGAGGTGGGAGGGGGTGGAAGGCTCCGTCCGTTTCACGCCGACACCACAGCAGCCAGGGGGTCGTTGGTCTCCTGAGGTGCTGCCCACACACACAATCGCGGCCGCGCATCAGCGTGATCGAGAGATAGCGAGCGCGCGACCACACGGAGAAGCGAGCGAGCGAGAGGAGACGCGGACGACGAGATGCGAAACCCCCTTGCTCGGTCTGTGCGGACGATTGGTGACTGTGCCGTGATGGAACCATCAATGACTCATCCCCGCTGTGTGGCGAACAGAGGTCGGTTGGCCACCCTTCGAGAAGCAGTGCGACAGAAAATGGTACGTTTGTTGCTGCTGGCGCATCTCTGTCAAAGGCTGACGCGGGTTGGGTGGACGACTAGTTGGCTGGAGAGATCGAGCTGCAACAACTGCGGGCGTCCGTGTGGACCGCCCACACATTGGACGAGCAAGTGCCGCTCCTGGCTCAAGCCGTCAAAGCAAACGCAGTTGACATAGTCAAGGAGCTGTACCAGCGCGGCTGCATTCTCGACGCCATGAACGCGGTACGTTGCATTGGCAATGACGACGCGGCCGCTTGGTCCAACCACAAACGCTTCAATGGCGGTGGCCTGAGTTGGCCGCCTGCCATCTGAGACTCTGTCATGGAGTGTGTGGCTGGGATAACTCTGATGGTTTCAATATCGTAGACCGAACGAATGTGTGCACTGCATTGGGCCGCTGCTGGTGGGCATGTCGATGTGACCCGGTTCCTACTCGAAAAGGGCTGTTCGCTACAAGTCAGAGACAGGGTACGTTTGCTGTCGCTGTGGGCGTCGGCGGCGCTCGCGCAACGACGCCGGATCGTTGCTGGTGAAGGTGAGGTGACCGAGCCTATCGTTCGTGTATTGCATAGACTGGTGCAACACCATTACATTGGGCTGCCAGCAGAGGGCATGTTCAGGTCGCGCAGTTACTGTTGGCGCGAGGTCAACAAGAAGAAGACTGGCGCGGCGTACGGTGTCCTCCTAGCTGCAAGCCTGCGGGCTTCTTGGGTGCGCCAGAGCCAAACTGAATGTGTGTGTTTTCACCGTAGCGCGCAAGCACACAGTCACCGTCTGCGACTCCACAAAGTGAGCGACCTGGGATGGTTACGCCATCGAAGCTTTGTCCGGTCGACGTGCGCGATCATGTGGGTACACCTCGTGGTGCCTGTTGGTGGCAATGTGCGTCTAAGCTTGGCACCGTAGAACGGAGCCACTTCGCTGCACATGGCCGCCAGCAAAGGTCATGTGGAAATGGCCCGCATCCTCCTGGACCAAGGTTGTCCCGTGGACGGACAAGACAAGGTACGGTAGCTCTGGTTGTGCCTCTAGCGGCGGGTATCGTATCCACTTGTGTGTGTTCCACGGAGTAGAATGGACGCACTGCCTTGCATGATGCTGCTCAAAATGGCCACATTGACGTTGCTCAGCTTTTACTCGATCGAGGATGCCCTGCGGCGGCCCGCGACAAGGTGTGGGCGATCTGGACGATCGAATCTCCGAGACTCTGTGAAGTATAATTCATGGCGCCGATGCGATATTTTGCTTTGTTTCTAGACAGGGTCCACTCCGTTCCATAGCGCGGTCGCCAGTGGCGAGGTCGAAGCAGCCCAACTCCTGGTCAATCACGGTTTTGCTATCCAAGCCAAGGTCCATACAGATGTCCCATTCACGTGAACGTTCACAACGTTCCCATCTCACATGCTATTTCAATGCACAGGACGGGACCCCACAGACGACGGCGGCAGTGCAAGAGCTTGTCCGAACGCTCGACGCAAAGGATCGAAAACGCTCAGACACGGTATGTAGATGTCGTCGTCTTCAGGTCGAGGTTGGGCGTCCACGCCAACTTTCTGCATGACTGTTGGTTAGAATCTCCGTCGCAGCCGTGAGCGCATCGTGGCGACTCTCCACTTGCTGACCTCAAACGGATGTTCGTGCGAACTCATCCGTTTGGCCATCCGCAGAGTGGAGCCCCCAGACATGGCGCTGTTCCTCGCTGCCATCGATGGCTGGGAGGGCCAACACACCAACGGCGACCAGGTGTCCTCCATCCCCGTGGAAGTGCTCGGAGGCACTGTGCAAGACCTCGAATTCTTTTTCAAATCCCTCAAACTTGCCGGATCAGGTTACCGCAAGAAGCTCTGCGTCGTGGGCCCCAGTAGCTGGGGCAAGACGAGCTTCATCAAATCGTTGACCTCCAATCAACCGAACCTCGAGAGTGCGGACACGCGCACGATCGGGATCGACCTATTTTCGTGGTCGTTCGACATGCCAGGGCGGGACAACGGCGGCCACTGCGACGTGTCCGTGTGGGACTTTGCCGGCCAAGACGAATACGAGTCCGTCCACGCAATGTTCTTCTCCAAGCGCACGCTCTACGTCGTGTGCGTGAACATGGCGGCGTATGTGGACATGCTTCAGAGCCACAATATCGAAGCCAGTGGCGAAAGCCACGCCGCCGTCGACGCGTTCTTCGACGCCACGATCTACAGCCGTATCCAAGCGATCTGTGCGCATGAGCCAGCGTCCGAGTTCGTGTTTGTCGGCACGAAAATCGATCTCGTGCGGGAGGACACAGCGGGCTGGCGGCAGCGCGTCGGCGACGATCTCCTCGAGCGCGTCGCGCAACGCGAAGCCGACGAAATATTTGAACTCGACCGCGCGCTCGAAAAGATGGAAAGCGGCCGCCACGGCCAACTGTCCTCTTCAGAGGGTGCACCGGCCGCGGTCGAGACAGATAGCAAGTACCAGCATCTCATGCAATTGCGCCGCGAGCGCCCCAAGTTTCTCTCCGACAAGCTCCTTGCGATGAGCAGCGCCGATCTCTCGGGGCTGGCGGAAGTGCGAGCGGAGCTGCAGCGCTGTATCGAGTCGAGTGACTCGAGCTTCTTGATGCCGTGGAACTTCGCGCTAGTGGGGCGGTATCTGCGCGACGTGGTCCAGCAGGTGAAAGCCTCGGGCGCCATGTCGACGCAGCTCGCCAAGGTCTTTGTGTCGAAAGACAAGCTCTGTCAACGGATCCAGAACGAATGCGCCCAGGCCGAGATCACCTTGGACGACATCGAATCGATTTTGCGCATCTTGCACGCGCTCGGCGACATTTTGTGGTTCGAGAAAGCCGACAGCCGGCTCAGCAGCATGGTGTTCCTCAGTCCCGGCCTCGTCATCGACTTTATCCGCAAGGTGATCAGCCACGAACTGGGGGACCAAGCGTCCTCGCCTAGGAAGCTGACGGAGAGCGAAGCGGCCGTGCGGAACGAAGGGCGCGTCGCGCACACTCTGCTCGCGAAGCTCGACTCGTGGCGCGACGTGAAGGACAAAACCGTGATGCTGCAGCTCAAGCGGCTCCTGTTCAACTTTGATCTGGCGTACCCAGAAGGGTCCGACATGATGTGCTGGGATTCGGATCTGATTGTGCCAACGTACTGGAAAAAGACGAGTGTGCACGGCTTCGACGACGGCGCCCGCGAGATCCCAGCTGCGCTCTCGAGCGCAGTGTCGTGGGAATACGAGTTCCGCACGACTCTACCGGGCAGTTTTTTCGAAAAGTTTGGCGTCCGGAGCTACTCGGCATCGCATTCATGCCAGCGGTTGGTCACGCGCACTTCCTTTGCCACAAGCCGCGCGAGCGAGTACATCGCCGAAATTTCCAAGCACCCAGGAGGAGGACGCGAAGAGCGTGCGTACCCATTTGTCCGCATTCGGGTGTGCGCTGCCACTGCAGGGGTCGCCTGGAAGCAACTGCTGTGGTACATCATCTGCCTCGAACGACTGCTGGAGGAATATCCAGGTCTCGTGGTTGAGCGGTACACCGTCTTGGCCGACGGAGCTCGTGGCGACGTCGACCGCTTGTTGCGCATGCGACAGGAGCGTCTATTGATGCGAGGTATCACCGGTTCCGAGCTGGACCCCTCGAGTGCCAGCGACGCCCTGCCGCCGGTCATGAACTGGTTCGTGAACAAGGAGTGGAATGCTGTGCAGAGCCGGACCGACCGTCCACGTGTCGCGGTGGACTCCGTGGACGCAATCGAGGAACCGCTCCGCAACCCTCAGGAAGCCCAGTTTGCCATCATCGTAGCGCAGCTCAAACAAGTCATCTCGGAGCTGAAGGCTGCTCGGGCCGAGGTGGCCGCCACCCACCAAACCGTCGTCGAAAGCAGTGGCGAGCACAGCGACTACCCTGGACTGTGGATGATGACGCACCGCGCCAACGCCAACGCCATCACGTCCGAGTACGAGCTGGCACTGCTGAGCGAACTGTCTTACAAGTGCTACCACGAGCCTATCGTCGTGAAGGTCGCGAACCCCAACATCTTTGGCAAGCACGGCGACAAGATCAAAGTATGGGGTGGGGTCGTGTGGTTGTGGAGGTTTGCCAAGGTCTAACGCTCTGCTGTTGTATTCTGTGTGTAGAACGGGCTGACGCTGGTCTGCGTGTGCGTGCCCGACATGTTCGGCAAAGGGTTGATCGAGTTCGCTGCGTCAGGTAGGAGGCGTCGTGGGCTGTCGCTTTGTGGGCGACGTGGTGTCTAGTGCTTTGACTCGGAACTCGTAA